>JAKSZP010004434.1:0-69378 GCA_022478985.1 Massospora cicadina
CCCATTGAGGACGCCCTCAAGGAGACCATTCCAGAAGATCAGTAAAGATTCTGATTAGATGAGGCTCCAAAGATCTCAAAGGCACTGAGTCCTGACACACCCTATAAATATCAAAGCATTTTAAAGTAATAAATAATTCAGTAAACTAACTCACCTTTCTGTTTCCTCTTTGGTGCTCTTTTTCAATTTTCCAGCTTTGAGCCACCGTGAACCCCAGCACCAGTCCAAGGAACTGTAGCGCTGACACCCATAATTGGGAAGCGTAGTTCACTAGATGGGCCTTGGAAACTATTGGCAAACTTAATTCAAAGGCAACTTGATTAATGGCTCAAACAATCCAGTATTGGCCCAAAAACTTCAGTCCCAGATTATGACTCTTAACTAAGACAGCATAGTTTTTAGCTTCCACCAATACCCAGTCCCCAGGCTCAAATGCTGGATTCAGCACTCTTCATCAATCTGCCTGTTGTTTCTGCTGAGTCACCGCTCACTCCAGATTCTCCCATGGCTTCTTCCCAATATCCGCCATGGTATGCGCCATCTCATCTGCCCCCTGACACACTGTCATGGAAATGGCAGAAGAAGTTTTGACTGGCCTGCCAGTCAGGATGTGTAAGCATCCATAAAGCAAGCCAGAATGCCAGAGGCATTGCCAACTGTATGACTTGATATGGAGCTTGGAAATAGGATACCACAAAATGGTGGTAGAATGTCAGGGCTAGGAGTATCCCAACGGCAAACCACACTGAATAGACTTCCAACCCAGGGGTTCTGGTAACAGGGGTAGAAACTACTGGGATAGTCTCTGCGAGATTCTTGGTTGTTAAAACCATTTCATTGGGGATAGAAGAGAGGCAAATGTTCTCTTGTATTTGGTGAACATAGGGCCATAAGATTCCTGTATATTGCTGCCAGAAGGTCATGAGAACCGGGTTGTAGAGCCAAAAATTTTGGACTTGTTGAGTCCAATTGGCAATGGAGGGAATAATGGTAACCAAAAGAATTGGTAAGGCCCACCCAGAGTGTGGAGCGGTGGACCACCAGGTAAACGCCTTACAGAATGTGGTTGAAAGGAAGGAGATAAAAAGTTGGGGTTTTTTAATAAAATTTTTTATTTGGGAAATAAAGTAAGAGAATTGACCAACAATTTTCTCAGTGCCATGCAACTGATTAAATAGTGGTCAGTTGGGTAGTGACAATGATGTGGGCAGGATCCACAAATTCAGCCTGACTGGCAAATTGGATGGTAGTGGGGGGGTTTATTCTTTGGGAACCAGCATCACAAGATTTGGTGGTGGGCTGAGACTCTGTTGGCTTGACCTCGAACGTCTGAACCAGGGGTTGATTACATTTCTGATGGTTAGCACAATGGCATTTGGCCTGACGAGCGACGGGAATCCCCCAAGGCCATCCCATATAGGGATGGGACCATTTGGTTGGGAATGGGTTTGGGACGGCTAACCCACCCGCACTCGGTCATTTAACCATTTGTTCAGTCAATAGTAGCTCATTGGGCGCAACGGCTGAATTACTATCAGAGGGCTTCAAACTCTCGTTGATGTTACCCAATATTTCTTTTACTGATTTTGGATCAAATTTGAACCGTTGGGCAATCCAGCCAATATCTCATTCTTCATACTTTTACAGCCATTCAAATTTCAGCCATCAGCCCAATTGCCACCTGAATTAGATCCAGCCAATTTCAGTTCAATAATCTCAGCACAGATTTCACTAATTCCCCACAACAGTTCTGCTGAGGTGAGTGAGGGAATTGGGGGTGGGATCCAAAGAAGATGGGCTATCACACACCACTTGTCAACTATGTGGGTGAGGTCACCCTGGGTGGTGAGGGGTACCGCCATCCTCTTCAGTGTTTTCTTATTTGGGAATGGAAAGATAGCTCAATCGAGAGCCAAAGGACACTCCCCAAGACTTACATTACCCTTTCCTTTTCCCAAAGGGATGGCCCCGCACTGGGAAACTGCAATAGAGCCACGTTCTTATACACTTTGGGCAACTTGATAGCCATAATCGTCGCAGCCTTCTGAGGCGGGTGGGGAGCCTTGGGGTGGGATGTGTGGAAGACATTAACCAGATCCATACAATTCGCACAATCGCATGCCTTGACCCAGCTGTTTTTTTAAGATGGATATCCTTTCCAGGCCATAAGATATTGAACTGATCATCACAACTTCTGAGATGCCAGGATGGCCTCCACTTTGGCTTCTTCCTTGTTATTGATGATGATTGGTTCTGGGTCCGTGGGAATTACACCCTTAAAGGGCAACAGCTGGGATACATGGAAAACTGGGTGTTGCTTCCAATGCGTGGGAAGCTTCAACCAGAATGCTCCATTACCCAATACCTGCTCCACTAAGTGAGGGCCTGAATGCTTGCTGGCAAATTTGCGAGAAGGGGTTTGGATTCGCAAATGATGAGTATCAAGCATAATGTAAGAACCCACCATAAATTCATGACCCAGAAGTCGCTTGCAGTCCGCGAATCATTTATAGTCATCAATGGCTTTAGTGAGGTGTTCCCACACTAAAGCTTGGGTCGATCGAATATGGGCAGCATGATCCATGGCAGCTTGCACTTCTGGTTGTAAACATGGTCCAACTGAGAACGATGGGCTATAACCCAACGTTGCCTCATATGGTGAAAAACCTGTGGAAGCATATGTCCCGTTATTGTATGAAAATTGGGCAAGAGGCAAGTCATCAGCCCAGGTATCCTGTGCTGCTACAGCATAACAACGCAGGTACTGTTCAAGAACTTGGTTAACCTGCTTGGTCTGGCCATCGGACTGGGGGTGATACGCCGTGGATCAACAGGGGGTTATCTTAAGGATCAACAAGAGCTCACTCCAAAACCAGGTGGTAAACTGAGTACCCCTTTCGCTGACAATTTCCTGGGGAAGACTGAACATGGAAAACACATGTCAAACAAATAGGCGCACCATTTCTTCTGATGTGATTGCAGAAGTACAAGGAATAAACAGGGAAAATTTGGTAAAGCGATCTACCACTACCATTACCGCTGTGAAACCATTAGAACAGGGGAGGTTGACAATGAAATCTATGGACACTGAGGTCCATGGACCTTCCGCCTGTTGTAACAGGTGCAGGAGTCCATTTTTTCTGGAATGGTCTAACTTGGCCCTGGCACAAATAACACAATCGGTGATCCAAACTGGAACCTCTTTGGTCAGTCCATCCCAATTAAAGGTTCGCTTGATCAAGTCAATGCATTTCTTGTTATCGGGGTATCTGACTGTGGGGGGATCATGGTGTGCACAGAATACGGTCAGGCGGAAGGAGGGGGGAACCCAAACATGAGAATGAAAGTAAATGAGACCTTCTTCTAGAAAATATCAGGAGTGTTTGGGACTTGAGTGAGTCAAGTGTTCAATCAACTCCACGCCCTCAGGGCAGGCTTTTTGACTGGCTAACACCTGGGCCAATAATGGGTCATTGGATGACAACGTGGTGGAGGAAATAACGGAGGGAGCAATCAACAGAATTTGAGTGGCAGGAATCATGGTAACGAGATCCTCTACCTCAGTTTCTGAGGGGCAGTGGGCGGGACTATGGCTTAGGAAATTGGGAAGGACATTTAGCACACCTTTGATGAATTCATATTTGAAGTTAAAACTGCATAGGTCCCAACAGGTTTGGGCTTGCCGGTGTGCCAATTTTTGGGGTTTGCAAAAATACAAGAGAGCTTGGTAATCTGTGCGAACCATTAACTCATGACGAGCACCCTGCAACAGGTAGCGCCAGTAAGTTAATGCCCATGCAACAGCAGCCAGTTCTTTGTCATAAATAGCCCAGGACTGCTCCATAGTGGTAACTTTATGGGAGAAGTAAGTGACCGGATGTTTGAGACCATTGTGGTCCTGAAGAAGCACCGCGCCCACAGCTACCAATGAAGCATCGCATGCGACAATATACAGTTTGGTGGGATCAGCATGTTTCAAAATGGGAGGAGACACAAATACTTCCTTAATCGATTCAAATGCCTGCTGGCATTTGGGGGTCCAACAATACGGTACATTTTTCCCTGTGAGGGGATGGAGTGGGGCGGCCAATTGGGAAAGTGCGGGGGAAAATTTCTTTAAGAAAATGATAGTACCCAAGAAACTTCAAAGCTGCTTCTGTGTAGTTGGGGTTGGCCATTCTCGAATTGCATCTAATTTGTTGGGGGGGATGGCGACACCTTCTTTAAGTACCAAGTTTCCAAGAAATGTAACCTCTTCCTTGTAATACTTGCACTTGGAAGCTTTGAGGAACAGGCCTGCTTTATGCAAAGCAGCCACCACTGCTTCTAAGTTGATAGCATGTTGTTCGGGAGTTGGGGAATGGACTAGGATATCATCAATATAAGCAATGGCGAAAGAGAACTGGAGATCCCCTAACGCATTGTCAATCATTCGTTAAAATTAAGTGGGAGCATAATTTCAGCCCAAAGGACATTACGCGAAATTGAAAAATGCCTCGCCTCATTCAGATTGTGGTCAGCCATTCTTGTCCTTCCATTACTCAAATCTGATTGAAAGCGTTCAGTAGATCCAATTTTGAAAAGACACGGGATTTGGCAATTGCCAGACTGATTGTCTGTTCTAAGGGCAATGGTTAGGGATTTGTAACTGATATTTTGTTCAGGTGACCGTAATCTATGCAAGGATGGAGTGATACATCTGATTTTCTTGCAAATACAATAGGGGAGGCGATGGGAGAGGTTTCTTTGAACAACCAGCCTTTTTTTAACATATTTTCCAACCAGGTATTGAGTGCAGCCTCTTCCTCCGCTTTATGAGGATACAGCGGGCAGTTGATGTCCAACAATTCCACAGTTGTTTGAAATCCACAATCATACCTGGAATGTTTTGGCAGATGGTCCACTTTCTATATCAAAAATTTCCCAGTATTGCATTAAGATTCCAGGGAAATCGGCTGGAATGCCCGCGGAAGTAACCAAGGTAGTGATAGAGCTGGTTCCTTGTATTTTTCTGAGGGTGTCAATCAAAGGGAACTCTCCCTCTGAATCATCATTGGTAAATGCCAATGTATTAGACTCTAAGTAAATCTTCACATGTTGTCAACGCCACCATCCCACACCCAAGATTACTGGGAATACCAGGATCGGCATGGCTGAAAACTGATTGCAGAAGTTATATTGGTGGATTGAGAAGTGTAACAGATGGCGAACGACATATGAAGACTGGTAAGCAGATGAGGCCACCATTACTGAGGCACCCATATCCATTTCCAATTTTAACTGTTGTGCCAACTCGACGCTCATGAAGTTCCCCACCACTCCGGTATCCACCAGAGCTTTGAAGGATACATGGTGAGGACTGACACTGATTCTCATAGGGACAAGGAAGTAAGCGGAATTCTGTTTATTTGGAGATTTGACCAACTCAAGAATGACTAAAGAGGTAGTGGGTATGTCAAAACCAGGGTCAGGGTTTTTAGCTGGGGCGAAAATTGGGAGTACAGCTGCAGGAGAAATTGTTTCTTCCATCTGGGCATGAACAGAGTCGTTCATAGTTGACTCCAGAAGCGGCAATTTGGACTTGGGAGTTATGGAGGGGTTGGGATCCACTTCAACAGCTACTCTAGCGTCAGGCGCATTGTCTACATCTTTGTTAGGAAATCCTATCATAAAGTTTCCCTTCTGATACGGGGAAACATGGCGAGGTAACGCTTTGATAGTAGTTGCAGTGGCACATATCTGATCCACTGATTTCTGAATGGTAGACCAGGCCATGTGGTGAGTGGAAACTGAATTCAAACTCGCTCTAAAGACTGCCTGAAGCATGTTGGTAGATAGGTCTAACGCGGAAGCCAGCTCACAAAAGGTGTAAAGCAGGGAAGCCAAACTAGGGGCTTTGGTCATGTTTAGGAGTAGTCTGAGTAAGTGATTTGATTGGGACACATGGGGTTTTAGGGCAGCTGATATAGCAGCCAGCAGGGGAATGGGATCTTCTTTTTGTGAGGAATAATGTAAAAGACTTCTCACCCAACAGCGACCATCTCCATCTATGGCGTCCAACAACGTGAGACTTTGTTGGGCATGAGATATTGACAAGCCATTATTGAGTGTGATTGACGCCCTCATTTATACTTTGGCGAGAGCATCGAGAACCTGATTGGCGATCTCTTGGGAGGGGATACTTGATCCTTTTCCTTGGTCAGAGAAAGTACAAGAAGATGCAGTCTGCATTTCTTGGGTGGCTTGAAGAAAGTTTCCCAAAAATAAAGCAGATGCTTCTCCTGAAGTCAGAAAGTGACCAAACAAACAACAAACAACACAAAACTGATTGCACATTCATCTGGTAGAAAGTAACCACTGCAGCGCCCAACTTGAAAACCAAGGAAGAAATGTCTGGAAGTAATGGTTGTTTGATTATGTCATGGAAATGGCAGAAGAAGTTTTGACTGGCCTGCCAGTCAGGATGCGTAAGCATCCAGAAAGCAAGCCAGAATGCCAGAGGCATTGCCAACTGTATGACTTGATATGGATCTGGGAAGTAGGATACCATGAAATGGTGGCGGAATGTCAGGGTTAGGAGTATCCCAACGGCAAACCACACTGAATAAACTTCAGACCCAGGGGTTCTAGTAACAGGGGTAGAAACTACTGGGATAGTTTCTGCGAGATTCTTGGTTGTTAAAACCATTTCATTGGGGATAGAAGAGAGGCAAATTTTCTCTTGTATTTGGTGAACATAGGGCCATAAAATCCCTGTATATTGCTGCCAGAAGGTCATGAGAACCGGGGTTGTAGAGCCAAAAATTTTGGACTGTTGAGTCCAATTGGCGATAGAGAAATCATGGTAATTAAAAGAATTGGTAAGGCCCACCCAGAGTGCGGAGTGGCGGACCACCAGGTAAATGCCATATGGAATGTGGTCAAAAGGAAGGAGATAAAAATTTGGGGTTTTTTAATAAAATTTTTTATTTGGGAAATAAAGTAAGAAAATTGACTAACAATTTTCTCAGTGACATGCAACTGATTAAATAGTGGTCAGTTGGGTAGTGACAATGATGTGGGCAGGATCCACAAATTCAGCCTAACTGGCAAATTGGATGGAGTGGGGGGTTTATTCTTTGGGAACCAACATCGCAAAATTTGGCAGTGGGCGAGACTCTGTCAGTTCGCCCTTGAACGTCTGAACCAGGGGTTGATTACGTTTCTGATGGTTAGCACAATGGCATTTGGCCTGACAAGCGATAGGAATCCCCCAAGGCCCTCCCATATATGGATGGGACCATTTGGTTGGGAACAGGTTTGGGATGGCCAACCTGCCCACGCTCAGTCATTTAACCATTCGTTTGGTCAATAGTAGCTCATTGGGTGCAACAGCCAAATTACTATCAGAGGGCTTCAAACTCTCGTCAATGTTGCCCAATATTTGTTTTACTGATTTTGGGATCAAATTTGAACTGTCAGGCGATCCAGCTGATATATCATTCTTCATACTTTTACAGCCATTCAACTTTCAGCCATCAGCCCAATTTGCCACCTTAATTAGATCCAACCAATTTCAGTTAATAATATCAGCACAGATTTCACTAATTCCCCACAACAGTTCTGCTGAGGTGAGTGTGGGACTTGGGGTGGGATCCGAAGCAGATGGGCTTTCACCCATCGCTCATTAACTATGTGGGTGAGGTCACCCTGGGTGGTGAGGGGTACCACCATCCTCTTCAGTGTTTTCTTATTTGGGAACAGAAAGATAGCTCAATCGAGAGCCAAAGGACACTCCCCAAGGCTTACACACACTTCGCCCACAGATCCCCCATTTGATCTGGGACTGAGACATGATATATAATAAAATGGGAAAATTCCCGCTGAAGAATGAGAATGATTGTTGTAAGCAAACTGGGCCATCTAAACCCACAAAACCCAGTCAGCCTGCCTATTGGAAATGTAACACCAGAGATACTGCTCAAGTATCTGATTCACCCTCTCCATTTGCCCATCAGATTGAGGATGGTATGCTGAGGGCTGACCAGGCCCGATTTTCAAATTCCCCAGCAAACTCGACCAGAATTTTGAGACAAATTGTGGACCATGATCTGAAATGATTTCCTCAGGTAAGCCATTTGGTTGAATACCTCATCAATTTAGATCCTTACTGCATCCTTTGCTGAAAAACTCCTGGTACATGGGAAAAAATTAACATATTTGCTAAGTCTATCCACGACCACCATAACTGCATTCTTTCCCTGCACCTTCAGAAGACCTGTTATGAAATTGATGCTAAAAGAGCTCCATGGCGCATGTGGTATTGGCAGTGGGTTTAACTTACCCAATGGCGGTTCTCTTGAGAGCTTCGCTTTTGTGCATACCAGACACCCCCTCACATACTTCTTGACATCCTTATGCAAGCCCAGCCACAAATAGCCCTTTGCACCAACTCCACTGTCTTCTCCACTCCTAGATGACCCACAATGGATGATCATGAGAAACCCGTATTACCTCCCATTGTAACGATGGGTTGGGCACCCATATGCGAGAATTGTGGTATAGCACCCCATCCCTCTTCATGAAGGCCTCATGACGCTCATGCAGCTGTTCCTCCATCGTCTTGGCTTTCAATCGCCAGTTGAATTCCAACCTTACTTTCCTCTGGCAGACTTCCTCTCCCAACTCACTATCTCAATCATCGCAAATTGGTCCAGTCTAAACATTATGGCTGTATTAAACTCCTCCAATTCCCCCTTCTTATACACAAAGTCCCATCTTGACTCAACCAATCTGCTAGGACGTTTGACGATCCTGGCCTGTAATCTATGTGGAAGTCATAACAGACTAGCTCCACATATCATCTGGCCTGCCGGTGGTCATCTTCCTGGGTTCACTATAGTATTCCAACGCTTTGCAGTCCATTCAAAGAACAAAAGGATGCTGGGCATAGAGTAGGTGGTGCTGCCATTCCTACAAGGCCACCATTACCACCATCAGTTCCTTATTGTATTGGGTAATTTATTTCAGCGAGGAGCATTTTATGGCTAAAGTAACACATGGGGTGTTCTAGCCCGTCTTCCCCTTCCTGAAGCAATACTGCACCTACAGCATAATTCAAGGGCATCAGTTTCTACCATGAATGGCCTCCCAGGGTCCATATGGGCCAGTACAGGTGCGGTAAGTAACTTATTCTTCAGTAATTCAAATGCCTGCTCCTCTTTTCTTCCCCATATGAATGGGACATCCTGTGTTAGACGTGTGAGAGGTAAGGCCATTTGGGAAAGATTCTTCACAAACCAACAAAGGAAGTTCAATGTTCCTCAAAAACTCCACACCCCCATCTGATCTGTAAGGGCCTTCCATGCCCACACCACACACAGTTTATCCAGACATACTCCCAAACCATTCTGGAAAACCATGTTGTCTAGGAACGTCACCAAACCTCGATTGAATTCGAGCTTGGAAGGTTTCAATCTCAGACCCATCTGGCCAATTGCCCCCAGATCTTCCCAGACATCTCAGACATGATCCTCTCAGGACTGCAAAAATACTAAGATATCATCCATATAGGCGGCACAGCATTGACCAATCATCCCTTCAAGGGCATGGTTGATCATCTGCTGGAACACTGCCAGAGCATTCCTAGGACTGAATGGCATCATGTGATACTGATACACCCCCGGGTGGCACTTAAACGCTGTGTATTGCTGATGCTCCGGTTTCACCAGTACCTGATTGAATGCATCTGTGAGGTCAAGCTTTGTAAAAATGGCGCATCCAGTAACCATTGGAAGAATATTCTTCAACAAAGGCATCAGATATGGATCAGGCTCAGTGACCATGTTCAGACGTCGAAAATCCACACATGGGTGTAATTTGCCACTCGCTTTTGACACTAGTAATGCAGGAGACACAACTGGAGACATAGAGGGATCAATTAAAACTTTGTCCAACATTGATTTCACATGGCCCTCCAACGCTTCTCTGGCCTGTTCGTTAAGATATATACCAGACATCCCCTGGGAAGCTCGGACCCCTCCTTGAACTGGAATGAAAATGCAAAAGAACCCATAGGGGAAAAAGGCGAGTTTTCAATAGGACCAAATACATCAACAAACTCGCTATATTTGGCTGGTAGCTCTACCTCCTGCATTCCACCCAAGCTCCTGTGAACACTTGGAACATCGCTCCCAACCTCCATCTTCCATCTCATCTTAGGCCCTGTCTTCATAGTCAAGATAATTGTCTTATATGGCAAATCAACCTGGTGTTGGAACTGATGCTACCAATGCATCCCCAATACCACAAAAATGGGCCAAATTTCTGATTGCACAGAAGCCCTCTTTTAACCAAAATGGGTTCTTCTGAACAACCACCAAAGGCTCTAATTGCCATGATGGAGCTCTCCTTGACACATTGGCGAACACCACCTCAGGACCCTTTTCATTTCCAACTTTAAAATGTTCTGCCAAGGCGAACTCCACATAGTTTTCCTTGGCCCCTGTATCCACCAGGGCCAACACTTTCTCCGTCTGACTGTGCAAATATAACTCCATCGGAATTAACAGCCATAGATAAAGTGAAGAAGTAGATTTAATGTTTAAAGCATTCTCAGATTGTAAATTTGCAGGTAATGTAGGTCTAGGACTATAACTCTTACTGGGTCCCTGACCTCCTGTTCTTTCGGACTCCTCACCATTCCCTGGCGGAACCCTCCATGAATATTTCCAAAGTTCCTCATCTAGTACTAAAAAATATTTCCAAAGTTCCTGGGTGATCCCTGCCAGCCTCCTTGACCTCTGCTAGCCACTGTGGGCAACTGGCCCCTTCCCAGAGACATAGAATCTTCCCGCTGGTTTTGCGCCAAGGCAAATTGTTTCTCCACCTGCACCACTAACGCAATTTCTTCCACCAATGTACTCTGAACTTTAGCAGTCGCCATGGAAGCTAAAATATTCACTTGCAGCCCCTGTCAAAACATTTGCAATGATTACAAATATGAGACTTGGGCTGCTTTTGCCAATAGTTGGAAAATCCACCCATATTCTTCAATTGATCCTCACCCCTGACACACCGTCAGCAAAGTCAACCATGCCTCCTGCACCTCATCCAGACAGGCAGCCTGGTTAATCCAACTGACACACTCATTCATGGATCCTGGGAGGCGACCTTGCTCCTCTATCAACTCTTGAACCCGGCCAGATCTGAGGGCAGTGCTTCCACAATTTGTGCAATCTGCAGCAAGAAAGGAGTCTCCCCTCCCATTGCTTGAGACAACTACGCCTGAAATTGAATCCGTGACAACATTTGTTGGATCTTCTCCAAAGCTTCCATGGGTAAAGCAGCCCGACCTTTTGGAAATGTATATCCTCCATGGCTCTCCTCCATCTTCACAGAACTCATGCCACACACTTCAACCACCTCTCTTATTACAAAAGTTAGTGAGAAACTCACCATCACCACCGTCAACACATGGCATTCCCATTCCTCCCCTCCTGGTGCCACCACCTCTTCTTGGGGACCCCACTAACTGACAAAAATGTATTTGAGTTGCATCTAATGTAATGGGCAGGTTTGCGCCAATATACTACAAATGAATTGGGAAGTAAGAGCCACGTTACTTACCATACTAGGGATAAGCCAGACAAAGCTCATCCCATAACCCTTCTGCCATGCCTCGTTGTTGCCACGTATTCCCGCACCACTTTCCCCATGATGCTTCACATCAACAGCAGGTTCTGGGACTAAGAAAGGGCCGAGAATGACACCAACGCCACGCCAAGCTCACTTTTTGATCTCATAATTCTAATCTGATTCAGTAATTTTTTCATAAAAAAATCTTTTCTATTAGCAAGAGATCGGTTTTTATTTGATTTTCTAATATTTTGTAGAAGATGCAACTGGCCCTTCAGGGCTGTGACAACCTCTAATAAATAGCACTTTACAATTATTATATAAACTCACTCCTATGATAGGCTCTCCCAAACACCATCCAGCACATCGCCTGTAAAGACTCCACATCCCACCAGATCATCATCCATGCTGTGCGTAAGCCTGGCATCATTTCATGAATAGAACGTGTTAAGGATGTCAAATTTCACAAGCTCCAACTTCTCTGAGTTTGAAGCCCACTGGATTAAGTCCACATTCGGATTAAACGCCACCCAATATGACACAATGTACGGATCAGGTGCCTCCTGATCCGTTACAGTCAGGGGGTATATGGCTGAAGGAACTGGCCATGAACCCAATTGACCAAAGTCCCCTAGTTGACATCAGCAATGGAGTACTCAGACTTCACTTTATTAATGACCTTATAGGGTCCAGACTAAAGAACGTCTAGCTTATTTTGTCAGCCTCCAGGTTGATGGTGATAGAAGAGAACAAGGTTACCAAATTGGAAAGTTGGTAAGGAGGGTTGACAAAGATTAAATTGGGATTTATCTCTTCCTGTAGTGGTGACAATGTCTTGTGTGGCCAGGGTTTGAAGCCGGACAATTTCTTTGGCTAAGGCCCCCATAGTTAATTTGTAGTTCTCAGGTGTGGAGGTCTTGAGCAATGGCTGGACGCTACTTGATAGCCGAGGTGCACGCCCATATAGGGCTTTGAATGGAGACATATTAATGACTTGGTGGTAGCTTACCCTGTAGGCAAGCAAAGCGCTGGGTAGGTAGTGGTGCCAACGGGCAGGATCTGAGGTGGCTAACTTTCATAAAGTGGAAATAAAAGTTCTGTTGACGTGTTCTACTGCCCCTTTAATAGATGGGTGGTAAGGGGCAGTAAAACTCTGGGTAGTACCAAATAGTGAGATAAGTTCTTGTACTACCTGTGAAGTGAAGTTCAACCTGTTGTCCAAAGGTAAGGTTTGGGGGAACTCATGCTGGGTGAAAACGGATCAAGCAAGGAAGAGAGCTGTGGCTTTGGTGGTGGCAGCTAGGACCAAAATTGCTTCAACCCACTTGGTTAAGTGGTCCACAAATAGGATAATATACTTATATTCATGCAACCCAGTGGGAAGAGGGCCCACCACATCAATGATAACTACATTGAAGGGCCCAGTTGGGGTGATAACTGAGTGTTGGAATTGAGGATTGGCTAGGCTTGAAATCAGCAAGTCATACATGCCTTCAAGCCCTCTTGGATGGTTTCTACCACTTGGTCTCAGTATTCGTGACTTAAGCCATTTGTGAGTCTTTTTAACGGCCCCATGTCACAAAGTAGAATGGCCCTCTAGAATAATATCAGTTTGGGAAATGAAGTGGACATAAGGGAGCCACTTCTTATTGACCTTCTTGTAGAGCAGCCCATCCTTAATTTGGGTGTCCCAAGTCATCCTTCGGAGTTCAAATTGAATCTCAGGAGTTTTGAATTCCCATTTCTCAGGGCAACTTATTAAATAATAAAGCTGGTCCTCCTCAGGGATCAAAGCTGCTAACACCGGCATCCTGGAGAGGCTGTCAGCATTTTGGTGAATCTCACCTGCATGATGAACAATGGTGAAATCATAGCTCTGTAGTCATAAAGCCCACCTGCCTAGTCGGCCATATGGGTCCTTCATTTTCTGGAGCCACCGGAGCGAGGAGTGATCTGTAAAAATAGTAAATTGAGTACCGTAGAGATAAGGCTGAAAATGTTTGATGGCTAGCAAGACAGCCAGGCACTCGCTCTCAGTAACACTTTAGTTCCGTTCAGCTTTACTCAATGTCTTATCAAAATAGGCCACAGGATGGACAACTTGGTTTTCATCATGTTGGGCTAGGATATCCCCAACGGCAACATCACTTTCATTCATAAACAACAAGAAGTTTTGGTCAAAATGTGGGTGGAATAGAATGGATTTAGTACATAGAGCAGTTAGCAAAGCATAAAAAGCCTATTCTTACTGAGGCCGCAATTTGAATGGCACATTCTTCTGCAGGAGGTAGAACAGTGGCTCAGCTAGGTCAGAAAACCGGGGGGTAGACTGACAATAATATACCACCAAACCTAAGAATACCTGGATATACCTTAAGCTTTGGGGACGTGACATTTTCTCTATGGCGTTGACCTTGTCCAGTATAGGCCGGATTCCATCCTTGGAAACTTTGTGTTCCAGGAACTCCAGTTTGAACTGGAAGAAAGAGCACTTCGAAGATTTAAGATAATGGAAACCTTTCATAGCCAATTGAAGACTTCCCTGAGATGCTCGATGTGCCCATTGAAGGCTTGTGAGAAGAAAATAATGCCATCTAGGTAGATGAGGACGCATAAAAGCTTCAAGTCCCCAAGGATCCCATCCATGGCACGTTGGAAAGTGGCCAGGGGAGTTACAAAGGCCCTGGGGCATCCTAATGGGTTTGAATGGTCCTTCGTTGGCTATGAGAGTGCACTTAGCTCAATCTTCAGGGGTGATTTTAAATTGCCAATATCCTCTGGCAAGGTCCATGGCAGAAAAGTAATGTGATCCTGTAAGCAGATGGAGGAATCTTCAATTTGGGGCGGATTATATTTGTCCTTCTTAGTGATTGAGTTGAGTCACCAGTAGTCCATCATCACTTGGTAACTACTTTCCTTCTTCTAAATTAGCAGAAGAGAGGAGGCCCAAGGGCTGCGTGATGGTGCCAGGAGTCCAGCGTCGAGTAGTTGTTTGAGTTCCACTGCCACCTGGGCTTCTTCAACCTTGCTTTTTTGGTAAGGTCAGGACTGGAAGGGGAGCATCCCCAGTTTCCACATGATGTAGGACTCCAACATTCTTTCAAAGTTGTAGGTCAAGGCCGAATATAGTTCTGAATACTCCTCCAACAACTCTTGAACTTTATGTTATTGGTCATCTGAGAGGTCCTTGCCAATATTGGTGTCAACCAGGCTGACCAATGGAGGTGTCTCCAGACCAAAATCTATTAAATCCCCAAAGCTTCCAACATCAGCAATAGCCTCCACTGGTAGAAGGCGGACATAGGCAGCATGACTGTTTGGACCTATTATTTTGGGTTTATTAGTAAGGTTGGCTAATAACAATGATATAAATCCAGCATAAGCTGGATCTAGGATCCCTGGGTAGGTTAGCACCTCTTTCATGGATGGGTTATCTAGGCCTCAGATTTCCAATAGGTATCCCAAGGGGATGTTGACATGAACCCGGGTGTCAGCAATGACTTGGTACTTCAGAGATATTGTATTCGCCCTAGGTAAATAGATCAGCATGCCCTCTTGCCTATAAACAGCAGGGGGGCAGTTGGACTTGGGAGTCCTTAGTGTGATATTTGAGCTGATTAATTTGGCCTTCCCTCTCCAGTAAACAGGATCAGGCTTTGACCTTGGTTTTATAATCATGAGGGGTCTTGAAGATCAGAGGGACCCAATGCCCTAGTAGGGATAGAAAGCCCCATCATAATGGAGTACTGCCAAATAGTCTCAAAGAAATTGAGTCCCGAGGTGCAGGCCATAGCTAAGGTTATTTAGAGCGACAGCGGGGGTATTTACACCAAGATTCCCAAACCATGATGGTAGAGAGGAATAAGTTCCTATAGATCGGGTACATTGGCCAGCCGTGCCATACTCCATATAGTGTGGCATATCCAGAGCGATCTTGATGCGCTTCATTAACTTGGATGATATGACATTCATGGGGGAGCCACTGTCAACTATGGCGTGGACTTGTATTTTGTGAACTCAAACTGCAAACCAGGTAACCAGACTTCCAAAATGGGAAGCAGCGTGAGGAACATGGGAGAGTCGTTGGAAGAAGAGTAATCAGTATCAATATCATTAACATCATTGGATACTGAAACTTCTTCTCCAGATGTGGTAGCTCCAGGTTCGTTCAAGGTTATGGAGGATTCTTGAGGCTGGGTAGGAACGTCAGCATGAAGCGCCTCATCCTTCTTGCTGACGTCCCTTTTCCCGCCTCCTTGGCAAGTCGTTTTCAACAGATCTTGGCAATGTGTCTAAAACCTTTACAATAAGTGCATCAAGGTTGAGAATTTTTCTGGTTTTTGACCACATGGACTCTAGGAAGGTTAGAGGAGCCTATAAATGTAGCCTTAGAGTGTATAGTTGACGCAGGGATCTCGTTAATTGCTTCCTTGATATCCCAGATACAGGTAAACCCATTCTTCTGCCCAATCATATGCATTTGAACCTCAGGGTAGGATCCCATTGCAGAAATGACAGCAGTAATAGCATCATCCAGGGTGATACGATTTGTAGTGACTAAAGGTTGTGCTTACTTATAAAAGTGGCTGGCAAACTCCATGGGCTTTCTCCTTTATTCAGTCAGATACCCAAAAACGCCTGTTATTTACTGGCCAGGGTTTAATTGCTGCCGAACTCTTGGATTAAGGCTGTATGGACCTGTCCCCAGGTGTTGCACTCCTTCAAATGGGGGTCATGATCTCCCAGGCAGTGCTATCTAGGCAGGAGTGGATATGCTTTACCTTCTGCCAGTTGGTGGCCTCCTCCATGGAGCTCTCATATGCATACAGGAAGGAGGCAATGCTCTCCTGGCCGGGGGTGAACCTATCTTTAAAGCTATGTTTAAAGACAGTTACAATAGGAGTGGAAAGGGTGTTAACACCAGGGATGGCCGCTGGCTCTGAGATCTCAGTTTCTGCATAGTCACGGGGGCTTGCTGGTCTAGTAACCGTCATAGTCCCTCAAGGTTCTCTTGGATATCATCCCAATTTTAGTTGATGGAGGAATTGGAAGCCTTATTTTCAAGTTGCTCCTTTAGGGATTAAATGTCGGCGCCCTGAAGGCAAAGCTGGCTCTCAAGGGTGGTCAAATGGGTTTCCAACCCCTGGAAAGTTTGTTCAAGCTGAGAGATGTTAATATCAGTAAGTTTGGTGAAAGCACTTAGGTTGCCCATTTCATCCAACAGAGCATCGATGGAGACCCTAGGGTTGAGGGGGACTCCATACACTCTGAGTTTGCATCCCTAAGCTACATTCCAAATTTGATCATGTAGGGTGGCCAAGGCTGTTATCTCATCCTTCCGCCATGGGTCCTCAGGGCCTTCAGAGGTGGGAGCTGAGGGACCTGGGGGCCTGGGAGGTCCACAGGGACCCTCTGGCCCTTTGGGGCCTTCACTCCTGGAGGAGTTTTCATGAGAGGCCAGCTCCCAATAATGTTGTTGAAGGTCTCATACCAGGTCCTCAACTCAGAGGAGGCGCTGATTCCATGTTGCCTCAAGAAGTTGGACTTTTGACACAGCTGGTCCTCAAGATAGCCAGAGATCCCAATATCTAACACCACAATTTGGTCTCAGACCTCATTGATTAACTGTCAGTCATCAATAATGGCCTCACAGTTGTCAAGAAAAAGGAGGAGGCTTCATTATAAAAATTGACGATGTGGGTGTGCAAGGCCTGGGTGAGTCTCAGTTGTTGGGAGAACTCTTGATAGTGCAACCCAAAGAGTTGGAGTAGGCGGTGAATAGCTGGATGAAAAAAGTTGCGGAGGTAGTGTTTGGGACCCAGTGCAAGTTCTCCTGCTGGTAGCTGGGCTGAGTCGTAGAGGTCCCACATGGTAGAGGGGATGGAAGAGGCATGTGAATGGCTGGAGTGGGCGCCCATGGAGTAGATGCCATATATAATTGTTGGAAAACTTTATCAAAGTTCTCATACTGTTGTTGGTACTGACTTCCATCAATAGAGGGAGAACTGGAATGTGGCCCATAATTCTAAACTTTCATGTTGTGCATGTGGTATTTCATAACGTGAGGTAATAACCTAAAAAGCAACGCTTCTCGACCAAACAGCAGCTTGGTCTTCATGGCTGCTAGTATTTTCCATTGTTTATGATAGACATTTATACTTAGGACAGATTTTAGCTCCATGTAGTGAACACCACGTTTGTCAGCGTTACAGTTCTCTAAACTGTTGCCAAGGTCCAAAGGTGGCTCAAAGCTGCAAATTCACAAAAGTCAATAAGGAAATGGAAAAATGGTTAAAATACCAAATAATTTATTAGTTTATAAGGTGTTGATATTTATTTGGTAAGTGGGGACATGGTGCCTCATGGATCATCACGGCCCCACCCATTTAGGATCTTTCCTGGTCTTACAGATTGAACGCCTCGAGGGCATCCTCAATGAATTTCGCCGCCCACCTGACTGAATTGGTGGAAACGCCACCCCACGTGACTAAGGAATTGGGGATGAGAATCCTGAAGTCATTTTCGTTCAGATAGGTTTGAGAGTTGACTCGTTACATCTCAATTCAGAAGTGGGGAATTAAATTCGTTTGTTATCTTAAATCCCAACAAGCTCATTCCAAAACTGCGCCATAAATTGGGGCCCACAGTCACTGGCAATTTCCTGTGGGAGGCCAAACACTGAAAACACATGACGCTCAAAATAGGCGGTCAGTCTCTTTGGAAGTAATGGAGGAGAAGCATAGGTTAAACAGGGAGAATTTTGTAAAGTGGTTTACAACCACCATAACCACTGTGAACCTCTTGGTGCTGGGTAGCTCAACGATAAAGTCCATGAACACTGATGTTCACGGACCTTCTTCCTTCTGCAAGGTATGCAAAAGTCCATTCCTACCCAACTGGTACAATTTGGCCCACATGAAATTCATGAAATCTGAAATCCAGGCTGGAATATCTTTTGACAAGCCAGGCCAGTTATAGGTACGCTTAACCTAATCAATGCACTTCTTGTTTCTCAGGTGACCAACTGCTTGGGGATCATGATGCGCTTGAATGACTTCAGCTTAGAGGAGAGAAGGGACCCATACCCATGACCTAAACTGGATGATCCCCTCAGCCAAAGAATATAAGGAATTTTTGGAAGCTGGGAGGGACAAATGCTCCATAAGGTCCACCCCTTCTGCACATTCCAACTTCACAGCTAAGACCCACAACACCAAAGGCGCATCTGGAGCTAAGTCAGCAGCTGAAACCATGGGAAATACAATGGACAAGGTTTGGGTGGGGTAATGACTGTAACATTATCTGCCTCATTCAAGTTATCCGGGAAATCCATGGGTTATAGATTAGGAAATCAGGAAGGACATTTAGCGCTCTTTTCACAAACTAATATTTGAAGCTATAGCTCTAAAAATTCTGGTAGTTTTGGGACTACAGGTGTGCTGAATTATGTGGTTTGCAAAAATAAAGAAGAGCTTGGTGGTTGGTCCACACAGTCAACTCATGTTGAGCACCCTGTAAGAGGTATCACCGATGGTCAAGGCCTATGCCTCAGCTGCCAACTCTTTATCATAGATACCCAGGTTTTCTCAGTGGAAGAAAACTTGTGGGAAAATTAAGCGACTGGATGTTCCAACCCATTGTGCTCCTGAAGCAAGATAGCCACTACTGTGGCGGAAGATAAATCACATTCTACAATATAGGGTTTGGAAGGATCTGCATGCTTCAGGATGGGGGTGTAAGGAGAGTGTCTATAACTCTCCAGTTCTCAGCGTGGCGGTGCTCAGTGCACAGGCCCAAAGCCAGGGAACTAGCCGTTAGTGCCAGAGGGATTAGAGCCCAGCAGAGGGTGCTGGAGCAATAACCGCTGAGGCATAATATTGCGAATTTTATAATAAAACCCCATAGAAGGTCGATGCAGTGCACATCTTGGAGGGGTTAGGCGGCCCAGGTTGGAGGAATCCTGGGCGGACAAATGGTGCACAAGGGGAGAGCATAATGGTACTTGCAATGGCAAGGGTAACAGAACGCGAGACCTCCTCAAAGAGGTTCACACACAGGAGTGTTCAGAATATCATAAAATAAAAATGACTTAAGATGGGGGATAGGTTTATTTGGGAAGTCAACCAACAAGGAATGTTGGTCAGGGGTAAATGTATTTAAGCTCAGATGAGGAAATTGGGGTTATGCCAAAGTGGGCCCAAGCAGCGACTCGCCAATAGGGTGATACTTCCATCTGAGTTAGTAAAATAGGCTGAAACTGACTTCACTCGAGTTATTGACTGAAGTTGAATTTGACCCAAGCGCGTTATTTCATAGCAGGAATAGATTTCAAATCCTTGTTCCAAAACTAAGTGAACCAAACCATCCGCCTTAATTTGGTAGATAGTTCGTTTTAACGCTTGGGCTGCCATCAGGGGCTGGGCGTTTGGCGCACCACTGGTCCCAACCTGGGCATATTTTTCCTGGACCCAGCGTTGGTCCAGGGTGTTCTTCAGGTCAGGAAGGGCCTGCAACTTCACCTTCTGGGCCTCCAGGCGCCCAGCCTTGTCTTTGGGGTTAATCCCTACTATTATATCATGTTCACATGACAGGGGGATGACAAGAACACCTCCTTGATTGAATTGAATGCCTGCTGGCACTTGGGCGTCCAGTGAAAGGGGTCATTCTTGCCCGTGAATGGATGGAGTGGGGCAGCTAACTGGGATAGGGTGGGAGAGAACATTTCAGAACTATGAGGGTATCCCATAAGCTCCGCAATTGTTTCTGCGTCATTGGAGTAGGCCACTCATGGATGGCATCCAATTTTCAGGGTTAGTTAGTGCAATTATCTCTCAAGGCAAGTTTTTTCAAAAAAGTGACTTCTTCCCAGTAAATCTCGCGTTTTGATGGCTTGACAAACAGACCTGCCTTATTAAATGCAGCCACTACTGACTCCAAGTCCTTCTCATGTTGTTTGGGAGTAGGGGAGTGTACCAAGATATCATCAATACATGCAACTGCGCAGGTGAACCAGAGGTCACCTAGCATATTTTTGATCATACTTTAAAATGTTGCGGGCGCATTTTTAAGTCCAAATGGCATTAATCAAGATTAAAAGATGTCTCTTTTTTCAATATAGCGGTAAGCCATTCCTGGTCTTCTGTCACCTAAATTAATCAAAGGCATTAACTAGATCAAGTTTTGAGAACACGCATGACTTGGCAATCGCTTGACCAATTTTTTGTTCCAAAGGCAGTGGGTAGGGGTTGTGAAATGTAATTTTTCTAAGGTGATCATGGTCTGCGCAGAGACAAAGGGAACCATCTTCTTTCTTGGAAAAGACGATGTGAGAGGCAACAGGAGATGTCTTTAGAACAACCAACCCTTCTTAAGCATGTCATCCAACCATGCATTGAGGGCAGCCTCCTCCTCCGGTGTATGCAGGTACAGTGGGCAGTATATGTTCAACCTGTACCATTGTCCAAAAACCCAAGTCAAATTCTGTATGTGGGGGAAGACTGTCCGCCTTCTCAGAATAAAAAATACTCTGATATCTTGTCAATGCTTCTGAAAAATCTGGTGGAAGACCTACTGGTGAATCGAGGGCTGTAATAGAACCATGACATTATGCTTTGGTCAGGGTGTCCAGCAATGGAAACTCGCCCTCCACCTGATTGTTGGAGAATGACACCGTGTTTATATTCAGGTGGATTCTCACATGCTGCCAACGCCACCAACTCACACCTAAAATTACTAGGAATACAAGGTTGGGCATTGTAGAGAAGTGATTGTAAAAACTAAACTGGTGGACTGAGAAAGGCATGGGGTGCCATACTCTGAAGTAGGGTTGGGCGGCCAATGATGCAACCAACACCAATGATCCCACATCCAAGTCTAGATCAAGCTGCTGAGCTAACTCTACTCATGAAGTTACCCACTTCCTCATGCCAACCAAGGCCTCAAAAGACACCTGTGTGCCTCAATACTAATTTTCATTGGTAATAAGAAGTAGGCATAATTCTGTTTATTGGCGGATAAAGTCAATTTTTCTGACAACGAAGAGATTGCAATTAAATCAGGGGGAAGAGCAGGTTTCTTTATAGGAGAAAATTGGTGCGGAAAAGGGATTGGATCACTTCCTCCACAGAGCTGGTCTTCTGTTGACTTACAGGCAAATGATCTCGAGCAAACTAACTTGGGAGCAGGGACTGTGTTGGGCCCTGGAACCAATACAGATACTGATTAAACATCATGATCAGATTTTGCGGCCAAGTCAGCAAAATCGATTATGAAGTTCCATTTTAAGGATGATGATTGTGGTGAAGAGCTGTATTAATTGAAGTCTCTGTCTTGCAAATCTGGCCCACTAATCTCATAGGATTGGACCAAAAAACATGATGAGTGGAGGTCAAATCCAACGCAGTTTGAAAAATTGTGTCAAAAAATTGCTTTTTTGAACAGTGATCTCTACTAGTGTGCCTGGCCAAACAATATGGAGACTGAATGACCCTTGTTGTTTTTCATTAATAGGCATACCAACCCATTAAAAGTCCACGTTTAACCCACCAACATAACAGACCAACGACTTTGCCTTAGCCCCAATGTCCCTCTTGGGTGTGCCCAGGAAAGTCCATCCCCCATCCTGGGTGGCTATGGCACTCCAACGCTGCACCACTCTCAAGGCTGACGGCCAACAGCACATCATTGTTGGTGGCCCGTTGGCCAGGTTCCCGTTGGTTCCTCATAGGGCTGAGTTATGGGAGCTGGCAGCACCGGCCACTCCAAGCACACCACCCCAAACCTACTTCAAGGATCTCCAGTCCAACCCCTATCCACTTTAGTGGCTTTTGATACTTAAAATAAATAGAAAAGTGGGTGAAAGAGAGATCTTTATTTGGAGGAAAGAACAACTATTGATACTCTAGGCTATTGCGCTTATGAAAACCCCTCAGCCATCCAAGCCAGAATCTCAACCAATTGCAGTCATTTGTGATTGCAATTCCCTCCCATTCCGCTCAACCCAATCTTCAAATATTAGGTTGACTCATCCTTGGCATGAGTCGCCGGTTAGCCATATATAAATTACTATAGGATAAATACTTTGAGCATCCTTGGCATAAGTCATTGATACTCCAAATTAGACACCAAATTCATAATCATATGATTGATAACAATTACTTTAGCTTTCCGCTAAAAACCCACAATCATCTTCACATGGCAGTTGGCATCAGGATAAGATTCTTCTGAACTTGGATTTAAGTCAGAGAAATCATTGTCAGATGGTTGTAAACTAATACATTGGATTTCCACTGGATTTCCCACAATCGCCCACAATTTTGCAGTTGATGCCAAACTAGGAATCTGACGACCTAAAACAATTAAGAATACTATAACATTAAATAATATCAAACTAGGCAATTATCCAGCAATCACGCCTGACTAACTGATACCCCTAATTCTGAAATTATTGGGAGGAATTCATATGTTTAATTTTCTGAAATTATTTGGAGTACATACTTAAAGAGATCCTGCACTGGGGCTTGATCATGGAAGGGCAACAAAAGAGGCCATGCTAGGGGCTTTGGCGAGTAAAGTGAATAATCAGAACAGTCATATATAATGTGGCACAGGAGATTTTACCGCTGCTGACACTACTGTAAAAAGTGAAGTGGTATCGCCTTCCTGAATATCAGAATGCAAAAGACCTCACACTCACTGGAAATCTTCAACTTCAACCACATCCAGAAGGGCAACGCCCTGCTGAACATTCATCAATGAAGTGGCACTGTTGAGTGCAATTGTGGACTGCATCTTCACCTTGACAAGGGCGTCAAGGACATGATGTGCAACTTTGTGGGAGGTAACACCTAAATCAACTACATAAGGAATGGCTGAGGGAAAAATAGTTGGAAATGGGGCAATATAACCATAGAGGAATTCCTCTAAAGCCATCTGGAGCTGCTCAAAAAATCAGTGATTGACCATACAAACAGCAGAAGGCAGACTACTGGCTGCAAATTTATCTGGTAGATGGTGATTCCCGCTACACCCATCTCAATGAGGAGGGTGGAAATGACCAGAAACAATGGACGGTAGTTTAGGTTAGGAAAGCGTCTGATAAAGTTTAGACTGGCCTGACAGGCAGGATGTAAAAAACACTAAAAGGTGAGCTGGAATGCTAGGGGCACTGCTTCTTAAATGACGTTTAAATGTGTAGGGAGATAGCTAACTAATGAGAACCAATGAGCTGCAAATGTAAATAGAAGCTTAGTAAGAAACCAAGCTGTCGCTGCCCCAGGGCCTATGGGCCTAGTCATAGTAAATTGCAGGACCAGATTGGGTGATTTGGTTTCCCCCATGGGGAAACTGGGTATGGCAACATTGGCGAGGGTGCAGATCCTTGCCTGGAGTGTGGATAACTGTTTCCATAAAATGCTGAGATCCTGGTGGCAGATTTACTTGGAAATTGAAGAAAGTTCATGAAGTTCTTGATAGGATAGGTTAATTGACTGCAGTAGGGAGCAAACTTACTGACATGACTGGGATAGCCCAGTCAGTACAAGGCTCGAGAGGCCACGTTGAAGGTGTCACTGGGGTTTGGTAAAGAAAAATTTTACAAATAAAATAAAATTGGAGCATGATAAATTTTTTAATAAATCTAAAATAATAATATTGACTGTCAATTTCACCAGTGTGTTATAGCTGTTTAAATAGCCAATCAATTTGGGGAATAGCTTGGGAATGCACAGGATTGGGTCCCGCAAGGTTTGACCTAACCTGGTGAACTTTGAGTGAGGGGGACTAAATTATTTGGAACCAACTTCAAAAGAGTCAGCAGCAGGCTGAGTTGTTATTGGTTCATCCATGAATGCCCAAATTTCAAATTTGATGCCATTCTAATATTTTTAGTGGCTGCGTTTCTCCCAACAGGCAACAGGCACCTCCCAAGGCCATCCCACATAGGGGCGGTCCCAAGAGGTTAGGAATCGGTTTGGGCGCCCAACCCACCTGCACCTGGTCACTATGGAGTCCGTTTGACCAGGCAAGATTTGCTGGAAACAAAAATTCAATTTTATTGGGGAGGATTCAGTGCTGGTGGCTACCTTTGCCAATGTCTTGATGCCATCAGCTAATTTTATCTAAAGTTTGATACTAGATGCTCTTTTTGCCAAAGGTACACAGTTGTCAGGCTTTGTTGTCAATAGTTTTGTGCTTTTTAGGCATTAATGCCAAAGGTTTATTGCTGTCAGCCACATTTGACCCCTTCACCCCATGTGGATGCCAATTTTCATAAACTTGACACAAATTCCCTTAAGATGCAATGCCAATTCATCTGAAGTTAATACCAGGATAGGTGGCGGAATCCTCAAAGGGTAAGCCATGACCCACCACTCATCAACCACATGGGCAAGGTCGCCCTGGGAGATGAGAGGGGCAGCTGGCCTTCTTGGACCTTTTTTGGACGGGAAAGGGAACACCACCCGGTTTAAGAGAAGGGGATGCTTTCCCAGACTTCCACAGAGCTCTTTGTTCCTTTTGCAAGTCCATGGGTGAGTATGATTAAAGTGTGGAAAAGAAGTATGAATAAATTAAGTAGTGATCAATTATTGAATATTGAACAAAGTCAACAAGAAGAATTATTACCCACTGCTGAGGATCAGCGATGCACTCAATCGCCTAGGGAATGGAAAATACTTTTTAGTTATTTGCGTGATTTCAGAGTATTGGCAAATTGACTTTCTAAAGGAGTATCAGGGGAAATGAGCATTAATTACAGCACATGGACTGTAACAGCCAACCCAAATACCCTAGGGATTGTGCAATGCGCCAGTGACGTTCCAGAGGGCAAGGACTCTATCCTCAGTGATTTTAAGCTATCTTGCGTTTTAGTATATCTGGATAATGTCAATGTATTCAGTAGGACCTTCATAAACTATTTGGAGCACTTAGAAGAAGTGTTCAAGTGCCTGGTGACAGCAAACTTAAAGGTCAATTTGAGGAATTGTCACTTATTTAAGAAAGAGCTTAAGTACTTGGGGTTTGTGATAAAACCCAGCAGGCTGCAACCTTAGCCTCAGAAGATTATGGCTATTGAACAAATGTTGATCCCAAAGAGCGTTCAGGATATACAAGTTTTCATTAGGATGGTCAGCTACTATTGCCAATTCTTAATTGATTTTACCCAATTCTCAGTGCCATTATTCCACTTCTTTTTTTTTTTTTTTTAGTACTAGATGGTCCCAGCCATTATTCCACTTCTTGAAGGATCCAAAAAAGGATTTTTATGGAATGATGAGACCCAGGAATCATTTGATAGATTACGCCAATATTTGATGACCAGTCTTGTCTTAAAGTAACTAAATTTTGATTGGCATTTCATCATCCAAACTTATGCTTCATCAATGGCAATCAGGGCCATTTTGAGTCAAATGGATGATGACAGGGAAGAAATCCATTGGACTGTGTGATCAGAACACTAGCGCCACTGGAAAGAAATTATACCATAACAGAGCGCAAATGCCTCATGTTGATCATGAATGTAAGTAATTATGAGTGTATATCCATAGAACACACTTTAAAGTGGGTACTGACCACATTTTTTTACAATGGTTCCATAACCTGGTGGAACTAAAAGGGTGATTGGCCTGATGGGCTTTAAAGTTCTAGGCCTTCAATTTCGAGTTAATACACTGAGCTGGTGCAGCACATCAGAATGCCATTGGATTAATAAAATTTCCTGCTTTCTAAGTTGTCAATCATCAAGTGGATGAGTTATCCCAAAGGATTGTTAAAGGCAATATTGGGGACGAGCCCTGAAAAATTCAAGGTGAGCTAAAGAAAGCACTAGAAAATACTGTGATGAAAAATCGGACAATTATGTAAAATTGTTGATTAAAAATGGCTATTATCCTAAATAGCAAAACGTGTGAAAATAATTTGAGACACACACAAGGTTGTCAAACCATGGTGGCCTAAGAAAAACAATGGACCATATTACCAGTATTACTACAGGGAATCGATCAACTATACTTTTACTGACTACCTGGCCTGTTGTGGGGATTTGCAGCTCCACAAGTTTCATAAATATAGTAGGTTGCCGGCTAGAACTCCTGGGTTCACGTGGCACACAGTGTCAATAGATGTGATAAGAACCCTGATTGTTAGTACTGGAGGAGCTAAATACATCATAGTGGCAATAGACCATCTGACTAGATGGGTAGAAACTAAAGCCTTAAGCAAAGTAGATGCTATAAGCATAGCGAGATTCATCCTGGACTAAGTGGTGTACCAGAATGGATAATTTCAAGTTTTATTGAGCGACAGTAAAACCAATTTAACCTCATATGTGGTCCCAAGGCTGAATGAACTGATTGGAATCTTAAGAGTGTTATCCATCCCATATTTGCAGAAACAAATGGAATGGTAGAACGAGTAAATGGAAAGCTAGCCATAATGCTGAGAAATTGGTCGTGGGGAAAACTTTTTCCTGTGGAACTTATATAAGTTTGTTTACCTCATCTACAATATCAGTCTTCATATGGCGACAGGAAAAATGCCATTTGAACTAATATATAGATGAAGGTCAGCATAACCACCAAATTTTGTATTCTGCTGTAGAACCAGCATTAGGGATGAGTACTAATAAATAACTGAACTGACTGTCAAGTATTATGATCAAACTGCAATTGAAGGATTTCAATAACACCTTGAAGAAAAAGGATTAAAGAAAAGATGATGGACAACTTGAACCAACCAGCGATAAAAGAGTACCATATTGGGGGTAAGGTAGCATATTGTGACACCCATGGTTTTGGTTGAGAAATAGGCTGGATGTTTTGTGGTCAGGTCCGTTTGAGGTGATTTCAAGTCGGAGACTGATGCCTATACAATTAGAACATCATGGATAAACATATAGTAAACCAGAACCATATGAATTATCTCAAGTATTAGATCTAGAGGAATAATAATTTGCAAAGTTCCTGAGGGGTCATTAAACCTACAAAAATAGGTTAAGTAATGGCGTTAGTTAAGTTCTAGGAGGGGATCAATGAACCATGTAAGGGTTAAGTCATAAAAATAGATCTCTGAACCATGATAGCTGGTTAAGTTCAAAAAAACTTCCAAACAAGAATAGGGGAGATGAAAATATGGGCCTCTGAACCTACTTAAATGTAAAGTCATAGAAAAAGGAGAGAGAAATTACGTAATAAAAGACACACAAAAGTAATATATGATAAAAAATCATAAAGAAAAAATATATAAAAGAGATAAAAATGAAAAAAGTATATTATATATTAATATGTTAATTTCACCATCAAAAACCATCTAGTAATGTTCACTTATGTTATCAGTAGGACTAACTTTGGTTTAAACTGATTCATCTATGAGTAGTCCAAAGGCACTGGAAGAAACGAGCATATTGGAAGAATCAGGACGGATTTTAACTGGATTTTTCAGAATAAGGCCATAATAAATGAAGCCCATCCTTGGGGAATACAGAGAACAAGGAATTGGAGAAGCCTCCTAAGAAAACCCTTTAAATGATGAAGTGTCATATAACCCCAACTTAGGGAAAACATGCTTTCCTGACTTTTTATTGGCAAGAATACCAAAAATAGGATAGAACAGCATAGGGCTGTGGGAGTTGTGCTCTGCAGAGGCAGCAGCAAGAAGGACACAGAATGGAAATGCAGTAAGAAGAAGGATTGCCCAGAGATGCGTTGATAAAGGTAAGGAGATGGATCAAGAGAACTCCAATTTAGACAATGCTAACTGACTCATTCAAGAATGAAGTGGAGTATATCTCTAAAAATCTTCATCTCTGAATAATCTGGTCAAGTGGGGGATGTATTGGGATTTCAATATGCCCATATTTTCCTGCATAAGCGATTATAATACATATGCTTGTACATTAGGTGATTCATCCTGCTAAAGGATGTAAGAGTTATTGATTACTACAATAACTATTGTTTGGAGTATCATCCTGATTGAATCTTTAGTAATTTGCCAGGCTTTGACCCGCAAGATCACTGATATTTGTTGGGCGATCACCAACAAAAAACAAGTGATTAGGTTATCAATTTCATTAATGATAACTTAATTACTTTGGAGAAATAAATCAAGTTTAGTCACCAATTGACTAAGGGGTTTATGAGTTGCTTTACAAGTGATACTACCTGTGATAAAGAAACTTGTGAGTTAACCTTTTAAGGATTGCAACCTGCTGTTGATGGGTAAGAGTCCCAAAGCCTATGCTGGTTGTTAACCTAATAAGGGTAGCTCAATGGGGTTGAGAAAAGGGGTTTAAATACGTTCTTTGTTTCAAACCAGAATAGGTTGCATTGAGAGTCAGTGGTGGAATATGACTAAACCAATTAGGGAATCCATCATTTGGAGCGACCCTGGAGAGTTAATTCATCAGTGCCGGCTGCTATCTCCAATTGGGGCGCCAATAGAAGAGTTGGGTGCTTTATTTTTATAAAATCCCTTGGGTTTTTCTAAATAAAGCAGATATAAATATAAATACATACAAAGTACTTTAATAATTTAGAATTTTTTGCTCTTGAGACTAGAGTTGGAAAGATAAGATATTCTTTGTCTTTTTATTGTTATCTTTGCAGATGCTGCGAGAAGATAGATAAGAACTTTTAAACTAATAATATGTTAAGTTCCACTGCCATGGTTACATGACACAATTGAGGGCACTGACTGTAGAGATAAGGCTGGCGTGAGGAGGCTAAAAGGGTAAAGTTGGCATGCCTCCATGGCCTGAATTATACTCTAGACCAACTCTGGGTAAAAGCAAAAATGCTCAAGTTGGTCCTGGGGGTGCACATGATGATCTTCTCAGCGTTACATCAAGGGTTAAAACGCTTCAGCTATGTAGTTAATAGGGATGAGTTTGTCACACTTGCTTGGGCAACGGGGTTTTGAAAAATGGTTTATTTACAATATTTCCAAATCTGGGACAATTCAGCTTCAGTAAATAACTCAATTTTGGACTTACCTAAATTACAGTACCAAAGAGAATGGTACTTTATAATTATTGATTCTTTTAGGCTAGTACCACTCCCAAGAAATGATGATTCTCCCTCTAGTGTTTATTAGTGATTTCATGAGACCAACCTTCTCTTTTGTTTGACTTGCTTTAATAAACTCATATTAGTTTTTTACATTTTTAAATGGTCCCTTGGGTGGACCTGTGTGCTAATAATTCTAGAGGAGGTTTCCAACAAGTAGGCCAATTTATTTTAACAAAATTAACAATGAATTCTGTTTCACATCTGTGCTGCCCTGGTCCCCTCCAGATCGAGGCACCCAACTATACTGACACCAATTTACACTTGGTTATGGACTCCTCCTCAGGGTCTAACCAAGTCATTTCATTTATTTGTTATCTTGTTATATGTTCTATGTGGTACACCTTGTCTTTGGTCCCCTGTGCTCTGGCACCTTCAAAGGTGCCCTGTTTTAATCATTACTAGCAACCAGTTCCTTTGCAATGTGGCTGTTTATTCTGTACTACCTTTCAGGGAATGAGAGAGTTACAGAGGCTCTCTTGAGGTTCCACAGAAGCGGGAAAAAGTCCCTATCAATATTCCAGACCATTCAAGATTAGGACAAGCACCTGTTATGCTTTTTTGGCAATATCGTTGGGATACACCATAAGGGTCACACAGGGTCAAACTCACTGAAAAATGGAAGGACAATGTGATGATGTCATTCCTCAAAAAAACTAAAGATAAAATAAAAATATGAAGCAATTAGCTCTGACCACAAAACTTTATTTATTTTAGTATTAGCAGATCCCTTCTGCTTAGCTCTCTATTTCATATTAAAAATCCTTTTCCTTCCATCATCTCATATTGCTTATATATCATCAACTTTAGTCAATACCACTCTTTTGATTTAGACTATCTGGTTCTGCCTTATTATCGTTGGCTCTGGCATAGTATGCTATTCTTAAATTCCCTATCACTAAAGTTTGAGGCGATCTACTAGTATCTGACATATGTTGACATTGCCTTATTTCCTTATTTGGAGATGATTTAATAATTACCCTTTCTGGCCCAATATTTCCCCATCCCAAGGCGCTTGAATAATTATAACTAGCAACCAGGGCTGGCGGGTTATAGCTAATCAGCCATAGCTATTCAGGGCTTATCATCAAGTCATATCAGAATCTCAACTACCCCCCTTGACTGGATAATAAGTCTCATATTGTTTATGCGCCCAAAGGAACTTTGCGTGCACTCAGTTGTTAATCTAACCACTTGTGGGGTCCTTGATAGTATAGGCGTCAACACATGTTTTCTCAATAATCTCAAACAAACCAATCCGGATGCTGGCCAATTTGTGCTTCTGACCAAACCCATGCTGGTCCTAAAAATAGAACCAGCTCATCATCTTTGAAATGAGCTATCCCACTATGCCATTTCTGATTAGTGGCCTAGTTCTTATCTTTTTAGCCAGACTGGAGGAGTACGCTTCAGTTTGCACCTTGATTAATGTGTTGGTTAGGTTAGTCAAATAACGTTGAGGATCCATTCTGACAGTATCTTCTACACAGGAATAGAGCAGCGCTGGGATAGCAGGGTGTCATCCATATAGTAATTGAAGTGGACTCTTCCCCGCGGTGTAATGATATCTAATGTTATAAGCAAAAACAGAAGTTGAAAGGAAAGAGCTCCTCTATGAAGGTTGATCCACTACCAAATTATGGTGGATGTTCACTAAAGTCACAACAGCTTGTTAAACCATCCCATTAGACTTGGGGTGATATGGTGTCAATAAAACCCTGAATATGGCCATAAGCTTGTTCAGTTTGGAAGGATGTGGGAGTTGATATTAGTTCCATTATTGGTAAGGATGAACTAAGGGCAGTCATGTTGCTGGATAATACATTCCATTAGGAACTTGGCCACTGTGACCGCCCATAAATCCCATATCGCCCATGCTTTAACCTACCTAGTCAAGTGGTTGATCGCCACCAGAATGTATTTGGTCTGGTTAGCTCCTATTAACAGAGGGACAATGACATCAAGGGAAACCGTATGCCAGGCAAAATGTGGTCTCACTAACCAGTATGAAGTCTTCTGGTGAAATGGCTTTTCCACTTGGCACTAGTGGCAGCAGGAAATGGTTTCAAGCACGTCAAAATTAATGAATTCCCAATGATACCAAGGGCTCAACAATTTTAACGCCTCGCGCACGCCACTGTGTCTAACTGCATTATGAGTGCTCATGATAATACTAGGCATTCTGAGTGTCATGGGAAGTTCACCGTAGATTATCCAATCCATTTGTTCAACTCCCCATTCCACTGGAAAGTAATAGCTCACATCTCATTTAGCACTTTAATAGCTTGAGACATTTGTTGCCATATTTTGCGCTGAGTATTTTTATTGTACATCACAAATCTGAGATCCGCCGTAACAGCAATGGTTGGCAATCTCAAAAAGCAATCAGCGTTCTGATGTTTAGCTCCAGGTCGGTGGAGGATCTCAAAGTCATTGTCATTGCTTGAGGATGACATGATTATGGGTACCAATAGCAAGGATAAAGTTGCACATGAGGTGGCCAAAAAGGTGAAGTTGGCAGGCCTCCCTGACCTCAAATTTATCTTGGACCAATGCTGGATTAAGGCGAGATATGCTCAGGTTTGTCCTGGGGGTGTGAGAAAAATTTGTCCCTGTATTATAGCAGTTGCATTAAAACGAACCAATACATGATAATAATGGCAGTTTTCTTTTGTTATTGGTGAGAGGGGTCTCAAAACTCATTTGATTTTTGAACTTTCTAGATCAGGTTGGCCTTACCATCAAATGATAACCCAAGTTTGGTTGATTAATAGCTATAGACATTGCCTAAGGGAAGCGTGCACCTATTGGCGCACCTGGGCTTAGCACCATTTCCATTGATTGATTATTCCACCAAACTTCCTTAAATTTGTTTAATCAAGACCAACATCTCTTTTTGGTTGATTCTCTCCATAATAAAAACCCTTCGTAAGTTTCTCGTTTTCATTATGTTAGCTTTTGCAAACCTGTGCATTGACCTCTTTGAGGAGGTCTTGCTCAACGTTAGCCATTGGATTTTCACAAATGTAACTCTATCCTCTGGTGCACCGCTAGGCCGCCCTGGTCCCCTCCAGACTGGGTCACTTTTGAACTCCATCCCAGAGCACCGCTTGGATATGAACTCCACTTTGGGATCCTCTCAAGCCTTGTTTTGTTCAATATCTGTTCATTTACACTTTGTTAACTACCATCACCCTAAGTTACTTTAGCTCCAGCACCTTCTGTGAGGCTCTACTCAACTTTATTACTGACGACTAGTTCCCTAGCGTTGGGCTGTGCACCGTGCACCATACCACTAGGAAGAGGAGTGCTTTAGACACTATCCTTACATTAGTTGAAAAACAATTTTATCTCACATGCGAAAACTTTATTCATGTGGGACTTTCACGAAGTGGGAATTGAATGCGCTACCTGTTGGTCATGACTGCGGTGGGGCTCACCACCGCCTTCTATTTTTGCTAATGGTTGGAGCATCTTGGTGTTATTTTAGCTACCTCTGACAAGAAAGTACCCACCCTTCTTGTTCATACCTGGTATATGGACACTTTTCATTCCAAGAATCATGATTCCCATAGTTTCCACCAAAATTAACAAAATCAATACAATGAAAATGGTTTTTCCTCAGAAGTGAATTTGGACAGTGCAGGTGGGATCATTGATGATGGGCTTGGTGGTGATGGCCTTGGATAATGGTGAACAACCCATCTCAAAATGGGCATGGGATCGTTTAAGCCCAAAACGCGTTTTATAACACTGATTCCATTTATATAACTGAGCTGTGTCTTCTCTTATGGATCTGATATGGAACTCATTTCAGTATACCCAATAACCCCAGATAACTCGCTTTTGACCACTACCATGATACGCAGAACCCAGGAGGTAGAGAAGGAGTTACTTTTCAAATATAAGGACATTTATGCGGTTGCTGAAATTATGGTGGGATATGTGACCTCAGTAGTAAAAGTGGTCAACTATCCCTCTCCATTTTTTATGCCAAAACGTACCCTGGGGGCATGCTTATGCCTGAAGAAGATTTTGGTGGCGAAGTATTGGCGTTGTCTGCTATAATAAAGACCATTCTGGATATTTTTTGTTAACTGCTACCCTTTCATCCATCTTCAGGAAAAATCAGCACTACTATTCTGGTGGATTCTAGATCCTCTGAGAATATTATTGACCAAGACCTAGCCGACTACCTTGAGCTTAGTTGCCTTCCATGCGGTATGGTTAGAGGAGGGTTTTCAAGGTATTCCCACCCTGAAGGTTCTAGGGTTAGTGGACTATCAAGTGGTTAAGTATCCTTCTGTCAAACCGTTTTCAAGCAGCCAAAAATTTCTATACCCTACTACTTCTGGAGTATAGTGGTGGCTAAAGTTTGACGTCAGGACCAACTTGAAAGACAACTCCATGTCCTTAACATTTTATAATGATTTAATACTAGTTGTCTCATTGTCTGAGGCTAATTTCCAAGGAGATCTATTACACTGGCCCAATATCCACACTCTCAGTCTAGATTAATTGTTGGAGCCCTCACTGGAGGTACCTTTGCCTTCCTATTTAAATGGTCTGGAATCTTCTTTTGATGCAGATTCATCCAATGTATTATATGCTCATTCAGAGTCAAAATATGAGTTCAAGCTCACAGTTGATCTGATGCGGATATCCTCTCCTTTTTACCCTTTGACTGTATGGGAGGAAGTGGCATTAGATGTTTGGGTTAAGGAGCAGTTAGCCAAAGGCGCGATTTTCAGCGTACCTCCACAGTATGCTCCCCACTTCTCTTTGTGGAGAAAGCTGATGGTACTTTATGCCCATGCGTAGGTTATGAGAACCTAAACAACGTCACTGCACCAGATTTACATCCCATCATTTTGGACTCACAGTTTGAACGCTATGTTAAGAAGGCAAAAGTCTTATCCAAATAGGATTTCTTAAACGCGTTCAATCAGATCAGTATCAAGAAGGGCCAGGAGTGGCTAACCGCATTCCATACCAGAAAAGGTATTTTCCAGTTTCGGAGCATGTCCTTTGGGCTTAAGGATGCCCCTGCTATCTTTCAACGCCATATTGATGTGGCTTTGGGGGACCTGTTGGAGTATGCGCGGTTTCTACATGGATGATATTCTGGTGTTTTCTTCTGATCATGAATTTTATGCAGTATATCTTTGGAAAGTGGTGGAGAGGTTAAAGGCAGACAACCTTACGCTGAAGATCAGAAAATGTGAATCTTCAAGTCCCAGGTCACCTTTCTGGGCAGCATTGTGTTTGACCAAGGACACATGATAACCTTAGACAAGGAAAAGGCGATTCATGAGTAGCCCATCCCAACTTTGGTTAAGTAATTGAGGAGTTTTTGAAAACATGTACTTTCCCTAAGAAATTCACACCCAATATTTATGAGGTGGCAGCGCCTCTATATAAGGCGAGTGGGGCTAAAGTACCTCAGTGGTTCCATTTTTCAGGATGCTTTCCAAGCAGTAAAGTGCACCTTATTGTTCAAGACCATCCTTCACCATATAGATCCTGAAAAGGAGTTAATTGTGTCTACTGATGCCCCCAACTTCGCCATAGCAAATACCTTATTAAAAGTAGGTGAAAATGGAATAGAGCATCTGGTGGAATATTTTTAGGAATATGTCTCTCCCAGAGTTAAACTACGCTGTATACGATAAAGAGTTATTAGCAGTGGTTGTGGCGCTGACTTACTGGCGTTATCAATTTCATGGCTCATCCCAGCCTTTCCACATATGTACAGATCACCATGCACCTCATGTCTTGACCCCACAGCAAACTCTTTGGCATGAGACCCTAGCCCAATTTGTGTTTTCCTATAGGTTTACTAAGGGCAAGGAGAATAGTTTGGCGGATGTTGTGAGCCGCAACCCTGCACTAGCTTCATGATCCTAAGGAGGTAGAGGTGCATAGTATTCAGTTAATGACTCCACTGGGTAAGATTGTGTCTTAACCTCCCTCTTCCTCAGCCCATGGGCCAACACTCGCTCCTCTTTAAAATGTGGAGGAATACAGTATGTTCAGAAAGATAGTTCTTTCTCAGCCTTTATCAGCCGAATATGCTATGGTCCTTGCCAAGAGTGCATTGAATCAGGAGGACATCATCAGAGGTTACCATGTAAAGGATGAGATGATTTGGTTTCAGGGCGCCTATGGGTTCCCACCGGACCACTTTACCTGGAAATCATCCAGGACCATCATGACAGAATCACCGTTGGTCATCCTGGGAAGGCAAAGACCCTGGAGCTAATTTGCTGCACTTACAATTGGAAGGGTTTAGCCGCTCAGGTAGGCAGATATTGTAAAGAGTGCCTGATCTGCAATTATGTGAAACCAAACGGGTAGCCACTAGCGGGTTGTTGGTACCAGTTCAAAAGGCTGAAAAGCTTTGGACTTCCCTATCAGAGAATTTCATTTTGAAATTGTCTTTATTTTTTGGATACAATGTCATCATGGTAGTTGTGGACTGGTTTACATATTTCTCCCGCTTTATTCCTTGCAGAACCATAGTCACTGCGGCTGAGATGGCTAGGCTTTCTATTACTCATGTGTTTGCTTTTAAAGGGGTCCCCCAAGAAATTATTAAAGATTGTGGACCAAAGCTTACCTCTGTCTTTTGGGAAGAGCTGTGTAAACTCTTCAAATTCTCCCCTGCTATCCACCTTCCTAACACCCCCAATAAAATGGCATACTGAGCGAGTGACCAGTTTTTGGAACAGTTCTTGCAGTGTTACACTGCTGAGGATCATTCAGATTGGGTTTCTCACCTTCCTATGGCCCAGTTTAGCAACAACAACACTCTACATGCGTCTATTGGTTGTTCCCTATTTTTCGCCAACTATGGGCTTAACCCTGCATTTAATATGGAGCCTAATTGTGGATCAAAAGTTAAAGAAGTGGTGGACTTTGTTAAGACTATCAAGAAAGTACACTAGGGGTCTCCACAAGTTTAGAGGCGGCAATGAAAGTTTATAAGGAGAACCTCAATATAGAGATGGGTGGGTCTAGCGTACAAATGATAGGATCTCATGATGCTTGATGCTCAAAACATCCCTATCAAGCAGCCATGCAAAAAGCTGGTACCTAAGAGGATTGGCCCTTACCACGTTTTCAGAAAGGTGGGCCACGCCTCATATCAGTTAATCTCACCACTTCATTTCAGATCTTTTCCATCTTTCATGAAAGCAAGCTGACACTGTTTGAGGGCCCCCATCAGAGACTCCAGAGGCTTATCTCATGGATAGAGCGTCAAAGTGGGAAGTGGAGGAGATAGTAGCCTCCCAACAAGTATAAAGAAGGTTTGAGTACCTGGTATTTTGGAAGGGATTTGATGCAGCAGAAAACAGTTGGGTACCGGCGCGCGTCTGAACATATGCCCAAGACCTTATTGAAGTTTTCCACAAGCGTTTTCCCCAGACCGCCTCACCTCAGTCAAAGCAAACCGTTGCTGCTATGAAGTTGTCCTCAGCCCACAAGAACTTTTTCCTGGCGCAAGCCCCTGGAGGGGGATGGAGCCTCAAAAGTACAAGAGGGAAATGTCTTGGCTTGAGGATGACATGATTATGGGAACCAATAGCAAGGATAAAGCTGCACGTCAGGAGGCTAAAAAGGTGAAGTTGGCAGGCCTCCCTGACCTCAAATGTATCTTGGACCAACGCTGGGTTAAGATGATATATGTTCAGGTTAGCCCTGGGGATGTGAGATAAGTTCAGTCCTGCGTTAAAGCAGTTGCGTTAAAATGAACCAGCTACATGATAAATAATGACGGTTTGCTTCAGTTTCTCGGTGAATGTGGTCTTGAAACTCATTCAAATTTAGTAATTTCAAGCACATGTCAGATTTACCTTCAATCAATAACCCAAATTTAGTTGAACTACCAGATATAGAACATTGCCTAATGGAAGCTTGTGCTTATTGGTGAACTTGGGCTTAGCACCTCTTCCATTGATTGATTATTCCCCCAAATTTCCATAAATTTGTTTACTTGAGACCAACATCTCTTGTTGGTCGACTACCTCCTTAATAAAAACCCTTCGTTAGTTTACGTTTTTATTATGCTAACTTTGGTGAACCTGTGCATGGACCTCTTTGAGGAGGTCTAACGCAATGTTAGCCATTGGATTTGCACAAATGTAACTCTATCCTCTGGTGCACCGCGAGGCCGCCCTGGTCCCCTCCAGACTGATTCACCTTTGCACTCCAGCCCAGAGCACCGCTTGGATATGAGCTCCACTTTGGGGTTTCTCAAGCCTTGTTGTTTTTCGAATATATGTTCATTTACACTTTGTTAACTACCCTCGCCCTAAGTTACTTTAGCTCCAGCACCTTAGTGGGGCTCTACTCACCTTAGTACTGATGACTTGTTCTCTGGCGTTGGGACTGTGCACCGTGCACCACCCCACTTGGAAAAGGAGAGTTATAGACACTCTACTTACAGTCATAAGCCTGCAGTTTGAGGGCCCATCAGGATAGGCGCCCTTCAGGATTCTTGAGGTTCTGCAACCGGTGTAACAAAGCATGATCCATTATGATTTTAAACTTCACCCCATGCAGATATACCCTAAATTTCTTACAAGTGTAGATCACCACTAAACACTCCCACTCAGTCACAGTATAATTACATTCATAGCAATTAAGGCTTCTACTGAAGTACTCCACTGGATGCTCCTCCCCCTCATTGAATTTTTGGAATAAGATCTCCCTACAGCTGAAAAGGACGCATCTGCATGGATAATGAACTCTTTGTTAAAGTTTGGATTTAATAGCATCGGTGCACTGATCAGTGCCATCCAAAGTGTGTCAAAGGATAATTGACGGTTTTCTGTCCATTCAAACATGGCATCATTTTTTAACAATCTAAATAGTGGGCCCCCAATATAGCTGAAGTTAGGGATGGAGCGCCAGTAGTAGCTGACCATTCCCAAAAATACCTATATATCGCACTTACTGTTTGGTGTAGTCATTTTTTGGATGGCATCCACCTTGGCAAGATTTAGTTTTACCCCTTAGAGTCTACCACAAATTCCGGTTATTCCAGCTGGTCTTTGAAGAATTTACATTTAAAAGATTAATATAGATGTTTGCCTCAGCGAGCTTGCAGAATACCTCTTCAAGATGGTCAAAATGCTCAGAAAAAGTTTGAGAGAAAATATTGATATCATTGAGGTACATGAGGACAAATGACAGCTTCAAGTCACCATGGATAGTGTCCATGGCTCGTTGATATGTAGCTGGGGCGTTACATAGGTCTTGAGGAATATGGGCTAGTTGGAAAAGCCCCTTAGATGTGATTATGGAACATTTCTCCTGTTCTGCCACAGGCAACTTGATTTTCCAGTAACCTGATATCAGATCCATTGCTGAATTGTAGTGAGCTCCTACTAACTTATCCAACGCATCATTGATTTGAGGCTGGGATATGAGTCTTTATTAGTAACACTGTTGAGCTTCTGGTAATCTATCACCACCCAGTTGATACCATCCTTCTTTTTTACAATCATAATGAGCAAAGCCCACGGACTCTTAGATGGTTCAAGCATCCATTGCTCTAGCAGCTTACCAATTTTCTTGGTGACAACTTCTTCAGCCGCCTTTGATTGGCAGATCAGCCAAGAACTTATGGAGGGATGATCTCCTGTGTCCAGTCAATGTATCACTCCCCAAGTGCACCCTAAATTGTGGTCATCAATGGCAAAAATCTCCTTATACTTTTGAAATGAAGCTATCGCTTGGTCTTTTTGTTCTTCTAATAACCCTATTATATCTTTCCATGGTACCACTGTCTTTACGCTAGTTCTGTGGATCAACAGATAGACCAAATACATCCAGCAACCTAAACTCATGAACCCAAAGGACCTCATCAACTGGGGTCAAGTGTAAATACGCCACTATTTGATGCTGGCGGATTTACATTGGTTTGTTCCGTAGATTTGCTAACAATACCTTAATCTCCCATGTATCAGGAGTATATTGCTTGGAGCCACATGAGGCTCAATCTGCATTTGCTAATAAGGCCCAATGACCTCCTCATAGAGCCCAACTGTCACTTCCACCTCTAACTTAGTGTTTACTATTACTTGGTGTCCAGAAGGAATGGATATAGATCTAGCAGCTCTGAGCGGCAGCCCTTGATATTCATATATTTTCTGGGGAAGGGCCCAAGTCTTGCTCTTTAGTTGGTGGTAACAAACTGGAATCACCACGCCACTGTATGCAAGGTTGATATATCCCATGTGCACCGTATCCTTTGGCACTCTGCTGGAGGTTAAGTAATTCAGATCTGCTGCCCCAAAATTCCAAAGGTCTCCTCCGTCATTTCAATGACAGCCCAAAGTGTTGCATGAAAGCAGTTCCAATTAACAGGTCATAATTATTGTTATGTAGCACTATCACTGGAGCTACTATGACAAATAACCCAAACTGCAAAGGTAGTGCGCCGTATAACCCACAAAAATTGTGCTTTCCGCCTCATAGGTCCCATACACCATTTAATGTTCTACATTAGGTATTAATGTCAACTTTGCCACAAACTCAGTGGAAAATATGTTGACTGGTGCGCCTGTATCTATTATAGTGCAAACTCAATTTTTTGATACAAAAATGTCACAGTATGTACACTTGAATAAGAAAAATATTGACTGTTTAATATGCGGACATCTAAGGAATCTCTTTCCCAAGAAAGCTCATAATCCCTTCACTGACTTTGGAGGATTTTTTGGCAGTAGCGTATACCATAAGGGCAACGGTTACACTATTAGGGAAGGTGCATCTGCGACTGGATCCAGCTTTTGAAGAAGCTTGGGTAAACACTTGGCAGACATACAGCTCAAGTTGCTCCTGAGGTCCTTTATCCGCCGCAGCCTTGGCTATCACCCATGTCAGTAAGTTCACTTCTCCAACCAGTTGCTTGTATAAAAACCCATCTTCATATTGAAGGACTTCTGATGGATATACTACAATAGGTCCAGGTGCGACATTTGGGTTTGGGATAGCAAAGGTAGAGAGTCCTATCTCTACTCCGCTCCATCTTTTCCCTGGTAGCATTGATGCTGTTGCACATAATGAACTTGATAGTTAGGGAAAACCTTGTGCAAGGTGGCCAGGGACCCATTCAAAACAATTAACGCCATAGGGACCACGTCATTGGTTCTCATAAGAAGGGCTGGGCCAAGAGTTTGTTGAAAATGGCATGCCCAGGACCAGTTCAATAGGATGATTGCAGATGATTAGCATAATTAGATCCAGTCTGGTAGTTTGGATGCTTCTGATTTTTACAAGCAGGGCTTTAGCGGAAGTCAAACTGCTGGGGGTAACTCATCTGAGGGCGAGGCACGTGATTATAATAAGGCCATGGGTTGATAGGTGGAATCTGGACAGGACGGGGGAATTACCTAAATAAGAAGGTCTGATAATGGTGGCAGTATGTTTCTGCTCAGTATTAGGAAGAGGGAAGGTAGCTGATAGACAGCACAAAAACTAAAAACTTTTGAGCAGTTGTGCATAATCTTCCAAAATTGGAGTCATAGCAGTGTAAAGCTCGCAGTTAGGATTTACTGCAGAGGTCATTGCAATCCACGCATTAGATTTGGATAAAGTCCCTGCCCCAAATAGCATGTGAGCTTCAGCCATAAATTGGTCAGCAAACGCAGTGAGGGTCTGATTGCGTTGAAACCCAATAGTCATGGATTCAGCCTTTTGTTGCAAAATCCTTGTGGTACCCCCAAACAGCCGCAGCACAGTATCATTCACTTATTGGTATGTAATAGAACTGCTTGGTAATTAGAAGTTGACTTGATTGGCACTCCCAGCATCAAATTCAGATAGTAACAGTTTAGCTTCATGACGATCTGAGGCACCTTCCACTTCAAACTCAAAATGTTTAAAAGAACCCATGGATATTCCCATTGCAATCAAATGAGGCAGCTTATCAATACAAACCTCCTCCTCCATCTCATAACCATGATCTTTAAGGTGTAATGAGGAATGGTTTGAGACCCATAATCAGTCTTCCAATGAGGAGCTGGCCCAGCGGTGGGCAGTTTGTCTACTGATTCAGAGGTAGAGTGGGCCTCTTTGGTGGGCAGTACATCTATCACTTGTGGGAATTGGCTCTCCAATTCATAACCATCTCCAGAGTTGCTCCCCTGGGATAGTAGCTCATACAGTGTCATATTTTCTATAATATACTTCTTCCTGAGCAGACCCTTAGTACTCATCCACTTCCCATTGAAGGGACTGGGAGATACGATCCAACTTCCACTCTGCGCAATGCAGTCATTCAGTAGTGTTGTCCAAGCGATTAGCAAGTTATATGTTTTGTTGTCCAAGGATTTGAATTTGACTGAATGTGCTGTCAAGCTAGTTTATAATATCATTATGCTCTGAAGGAGCTCATCCTGCTTTTTGAGCACCGCATCTAAAGCAAGTTTTAGTTCTACATATTTGACTGGTACAGTGTGTCATGAAAATCCAGTCATGGAAAAGGCAGAAGAAGTTTAGACTGGCCTGCCAGTTGGGATGCGTAAGCACCCAAAAAGCAAGCCAGAATGCCAGAGGCATTGCTGAACGAATGACTTGATATGGAGCTGGGCATTGGGAAATAACGAATTGTTGGTGTAACACAATAGTGATTATGATCCCGATGACAAACCACAATGAGCCCACTCCCAACCCAGGGGGCCTTAATGCAGGGGGTGGGATCACAGAGATAGTTTTAATAAGTTCATTAGCATATGGGGTCATCTCAACCGGGGAGGCAAGGAGGCAGATTCTCTCTTGCAATTGGTGGACATATGGCCACAAGATTTCCATGTACTGTTGCGGAAGTTCATGATAATGGGGTTGTAGAGCCAAAAAATCAGACTCGCTGAATCTAATCAGCGATGGAGGGGGCCATAATGACCATGAGTACTGGTAGAGCCCATCCAGTACATGGACTGACAGGCCACCAGGGAAACGCCATCAGGGATGCGGTCAGAAGGAGTAATGCAATAAAATTTGTTTGGTTTTTTGGAAAAATTTTATTATTGAAGGAAAAGGAAGAAAATTGACCAACAATTTTCTCAGTGCAATGCAACTGATTAAATAGTGGTTGATTGTGGTAGTGATAAGCTGGGATTGGGACCCTCAATTTTGGCCTAACTGGCAAATTATTTGGGAATGGGCAGGTTTATTCCCTGGGAGCTGACATCAAAAAATTTGGTGGTGGGCCGAGTCACTGTCAGTTTGACCTCAAATAACTGAACTGAGGCTTGGCTGCATTTCTGATGGTTGGCACGACAGCATTTGGCCTGACAAGCGGTGGGAATCCCCCAAGGCCACCCCACATAGGGGTGGGTCCATTTGGTTGGGAACGGGTTTGGGACGCCCAACCCGCCCACACTTGGTTGCTGGCCCATTCTTTCAGTCAGTGGCATCACATCAGCTGCAATGCCCAAATTGTCCACGGGAGACTTCAAACCCTCATCAATGATATCTGATGCTATAGCTTGCCCGTCAAGGATGATCCCTGATGACTTTGGTAAAGAGGTGATTTGTTCAATTGGCATATTGATCAAATTAAAACTGTTGGGCGTTCTGACCAATAACTCAGTCTTCATGCCTTTATGGCCATTTGAGATCCAAACATCGGACAGATTGCTGCTTGAATTAGATCCAATTGATTTCAATTCAACAATCTCAGCGCAGATTTCACTGATTCCTTATAGCAGTTCTGCCAAGGTGAGTATGGGTACTGGGGGTGGAATCCAGAGCGGAAGAGCTGTTATCCAGCGCTCATCTACTATGTGAGCGATATCACCCTGAGTAACAAGGGGTACCGCCATCCTCTTCAGTGCCTTCTTACTTGGGAACAGGAAGATGGCTCAATCAACAGCCAGGGGACATTCCCTGGAACTTACATTACCCTTTCCTTTTTCCAAAGGAAGGGCCCCACCACCAGGGAATTTCACCAGAGCCACATTTTTGTGCGCCTTGGGTAACTTGATTGCCATAATTGTTGTGACTTTTTTGGGGGGGTGGGGAGCCTCGGGGTGGATTACGTGGAATGCTTCAACCAGGTCCATACAATTTGTGCAATCACGCGCCTTGACCCAACTGTTTTTGTAAGCTGGATACCCTCTTCAGGCCACGAGATATTGGATGGAACGTCACAATTTCTGGGATGCCAAGATAGCCTCTACCTCGGCCTCTTCCCCATTATTGATGATGATCAGTTCCAAATTCATGGGAATTGCACCCTTGAAGGGTGACAGCTGGGAAACGTGGAAAACAGGATGCTTCCAATATGCAGGGAGCTTCATATGGAACGACCCGTTGCCCAAAACCTCCTCCACCAAATGGGGACCCAAGCGTTTACTGGCGAATTTATGGGAAGGGGCCTGAATTCTTAAGTGACGGGTATCAAGCATGATGTAGGAGCCCACTGTGAAATCATGACCCAGAAGACGCTTATGATCTGAAAACCACTTGTAGTCATCAATGGCTTTGGTGAGGTGTTCCTGCACTAAGGCTTGAGTTAATCTGATATGGGCGGCATGGTCCATGGCAGCTTGAACCTCAGGCTGCAAGCACAGCCTGACCAAAAATGAAGGATTATAACCCAACGTTGCTTTGTAAGGGGAAAGCCCCGTGGATGCATGGGTCCCATTATTGTAAGCAAATTGAGTGAGAGGAAGGTCATCGGCCCAAGTATCCTGTGCAGCTGCAGCATAGCAACGCAGGTACTGTTCAAGGGCTTGATTGACCTGCTCAGTCTGTCCATCAGACTGAGGATGATACGCTGTGGAGCAACAGGGGGATATTTTTAAGATCAATAGAAGTTCACTCCAAAACTGCGCGGTGAACTGTTAACCCAGTCACTGATGATCTCCTGGGGGAGACCAAACATCAAAAACACATGGCATATGAAAAGGCGGGCAGTTTCTTCCAATGTAATTGCGGAAATACAAGGTATAAAAAGGGAAAATTTCATGAAATGATCTACAACTACCATCATCGGTGTGAATCCGTTAGAACAGGGGAGTCCAATGATAAAGTCCACGGACACCAAGGTCCATGGGCCCTCCGCCTGCTGTAAGGGGTGCAGGAGACTATTTTTGCCAGAGCAATCTGACTTAGCCCTAGCACAAGTAACGCAATTGGTGATCCAAGCCGGAACCTCTTTTGTCAGACCCTCCCAATTGAAGGTCCTCTTGATCAAGTTGATGCATTTCTTGTTACCAGGATGTCTGACTGTGGGGGGATCATGATGTGTGTGGAATACCTCCGATTGGAAGGAGGGGGGAACCCAGATGCGAGACTGAAAGTAAATGAGTCCCTCCTCTAAGGAGTATAGGGAATATTTGGAACCCAGGTGAGCCAACTGCTTGACCAACTCCACGCCCTTAGGGCAGGACATTTGACTGGCTAAGACCTGAGCCAATAGCGGGGCGTCAGGAGCCAACGTGATGGAGGAAATGATGGGGGGGAACTATTGACAGGATTTGAGTGGCAGGAATCATGGTGATGAGGTCCACTTCCTCTGGGTCCGAGGAACAGTGGGTGGGGCTGTGGCTTAAGAGATTGGGATTTACATTGAGCGCACCTTTAACAAATTCATATTTAAAGTTAAAACTGCACAGGTCCTGATAGGTTTGGGCTTGCTGATGCACCAATTTTTGGGGTTTTCAAAAATATAAAAGGGCCTGGTGATCCATGTGGACTGTTAATTCATGGCGGGCATCCTGCAAAAGATACCGCCAATGAGTTAATGCCCATGCAACGGCTGCCAATTCCTTGTCATATATGGCCCAAGTCTGCTCTATGGCTGTGGACTTCCAGGAAAAGTAAGCAACTGGGTGCTCAAAACCATCGTGCTCCTGAAGCAACACCACTCCCACTGCTACCAATGAGGCATCACATGCAACAATGTATGGTTTGGTGTGATTGGTGTGCTTCAAAATTTGCAGAGACATGAACACCTCTTTGATCAATTTGAACACCTGCTGGTATTCAGGCGTCCAACAAAACGGTACATTTTTCCCAGTAAGGGGGTGGAGCGGTGCAGCCAGCTGGGAAAGTGCCGAGGAAAACCTTTTAGGAAAATGATAATTACTAAGAAACTCCAAAGTTGTTTCTGCATAGTCAGGGTTGGCCATTCTCGGATTGCATTAAATTTGTTGGGAGGGATTGCATAGCCATCTTTGAGAACCAGGTTCCTGAGAAAAGTAACCTCCTCCTTATAAAAATCACACTTGGAAGGTTTGAGGAACAGACCTGCCTTATGCAAGGTGACCACTACCACTTCCAAGTCAGCAGCATGTTGTTTGGGAGTTGGGAAGTGAACCAGGATATCATCAATGTATGCAACTGCACAGGTAAACTGGAGGTCACCCAGTACATTGTCAATCATATGTTGAAATGTAGCAGGAGCGTTCTTCAACCTGAAGGGCATTACATGGAATTGGAAGATGCCGCGCTTCATCCAGATCGCTGTTAACCATTCCTGCCCTTCCATTAACTGAATTTGGTTGAAGGCGTTCACCAGATCCAGCTTAGAAAACACAGGATTTGGCGATTACCTGGCTAATCGTCTGCTCCAGAGGCAATGGGTAGGGATCAGAAACTGTTATTTTATTCAAGTGACCATAATCCACACAGGGATGGAGAGAACTATCCACTTTTTTGGCAAAGATGATGGGGGAGGCAATGGGTGAGGTCTCCTTGAACAACCAACCTTTTTTCAGCATATCATCCAACCAGGTATTGAGTTCAACTTCTTCTTCCGCTGTATGGGGATACAACGGAAAGTTGATGTTCACCAACTCCACGGTCATTTGAAACCCACAATTGAACCTAGTGTGCTTAGGCAGGCGATCCACCTTTTCTGAGTCAAAGATTCTTTGATAGTGCATTAAGCTCTCAGGAAAATTGGCTAGGATGCCCACAGAGGTGACTAGGGTAGTAATAGAACTGGTTCCTTGTGTCTTCTTGAGGGTGTCAATCAAAGGGAATTCTCCCTCCAGATGATCATTGGTAAATGACAACATATTAGACTCCAAGTGAATCTTAACATGTTGTTGGCGCCACCACCCCACACCTAAGATCACCGGAAACGCCAAGTTTGGCATGGCCAAAAACGATTGCAGAAGCTGAACTGGTGGATTGAAAAAGGTAACAGTCGGCGAACTACATATGAGGTCTGGGAAGCAGATGAGGCCACCATCACTGAGGGACCTGCATCCATTTCCAGTTCTAATTGTTGCGCCAACTCAACACTCATGAAGTTCCCTGCAGCTCCAGTATCCACCAGGGCTTCAAATAAGACATGATGCGAGCTGACACTGATCTTCATAGGCAATAGGAAATAAGCAAAGTTTTGTTTATTGGAATATTTGACTGACTCTATTACAACCGAAGAAATAATTGGCATATTGGGGGTAAGGTTGGGGTCTTTTGCTGAAGCGAAAATTGGGAGTACGAGGGTGGAGGAAACAACTTCCTCCATCTAGGCTTGAACAGATTCATTAATATGTAACTCTGTATCCACCAACTTGGACATGGGGGTTACGGCAAGATTGGTACCCAGCTCTACCACTAGTTCAGAGATAGGCGCGTCGTCTGCATCTACTTTGGGTAACCCAATCATAAAATTCCCCTTCTGATAACGGGTAACATGATGGGACAAGGCATTGATGGTGGTTGCGGGGCACATATCTGATCTACTGATCCTTGGATGGTGGACCAGACCTCATGATGAGTGGAACCCAAATCCAAGCCTTATCTAAAGACTGCCTGAAGCATATCAATAGATAGACCCAACATGGGGGCCAGTTCACAAAAGGTAGAAATCAAAGAAACCAGACTGGGGGCTTCGGCCATGGCATAGATCAGTCTGAATAGGTGGTCCAATTGTGACACAGGGGGTTTCAGGGCAGCTGACATGACAGCCATCAGTGGGGTGGATTCTCCTGCTTGTGAGGAAGAGCGTAAAAGACCTCTCACCCAACAGCAGAAATCCCCATCCATGGCGTCTAACAATGTGAGCCCTTGTTGGGCATGGGATAACGCAGAAGCATTATTAGGCGCAATTGCTGTATGCATTTGCACCTTGGCAAGTGCGTTGAGAACTTGATGGGCAATCTCCCAGGAGGGGACACTCGAACTTCCCTCCAGGCTAGTGGAAGGAGAAGGTGTAATCCGTGCAGCTTGGGTGGATTGAAGAAGATTTCCCAAGGTAGTGTGGATAGTTATCCCAAAGTCAGAAAGTGACTAAACAAACAACAAACAACAAACTAATGATTGCACATTCATTTGGTAAAGGGTAACCACTGCAGCACCCAGTTTGAAGAACAAGGTGGAAGTGGCTGGAAATAATGGTTGGTCAATTATGTCATGAAAATGGAAGAAGAAGTTTAGACTGGCCTGCCACTCAGGATGTGTAAGCACCCAAAAAGCAAGCCAGAATGCCAGAGGCATTGCTGAACAAATAACTTGATATGGAGCTGGGCATTGGGAAATAACAAATTGTTGGTGTAACACAACAGTGAGTATGATCCTGATGACAAACCACAATGAGCCCACTCCCAACCCAGGGGGCCTTAATGCAGGGGGTGGGATCACAGAGATAGTTTCAATAAGTCTCAGCATATGGGGTCATTTCAACTGGGGAGGCAAGGAGGCAGATTCTCTCTTGCAATTGGTGGATATATGTCCACAAGATTCCCATGTACTGTTGCCAGAAGTTCATGATAATGGGGTTGTAGAGCCAAAAATATTGGACTTGCTGAATCCAATTGACAATGGAGGGGGCCATAGTGACCATGAGTACTGGTAGAGCCCATCCGGTATACGGACTGACAGGCCACCAGGGAAATGCCATCAGGGATGCGGTCAGAAGGAGTAATGCAATAAAATTTGTTTGGTTTTTTTAAAAAAATTTTATTGAAGGAAAAGGAAGAAAATTGACCAACAATTTTCTCAGTGCAATGCAACTGATTAAACAGTGGTTGATTGGGGTAGTGATAAGCTGGGATTGGGACCCTCAATTTTGGCCTAACTGGCAAATTATTTGGGGATGGGCAGGTTTATTCCCTGGGAACTGACATCAAAGAATTTGGTGGTAGGCTGAGTTGCTGTCAGTTTGACCTTGAATGACCAAACTGAGGCTCAGCTACATTTCTGATGGTTGGCATGACAGCATTTGGCCTGACAAGTGGTGGGAATCCCCAAGGCCACCCCACATAGGGGTGGGTCCATTTGGTTGGGAATGGTTTATGATGCCCAACCCACCCGCACTTGGTTGCTGGCCCATTTGTTCAGTCAGTGGCATCATATCAGCTGCAATACCCAAATTGTCCACAGGAGACTTCGAACCCTCATCAATGATATCCAATGCTATAGCTTGCCTGTTGAAGATGATCCCTGATAACTTTGATAGGGAGGTGATTTGTTCAATTGGCATATTGATCAAATTGAAACTGTCAGGTGTTCCAACCAACAACTGAGTCTTCATACCTTTCTGGCCATTTGAGATCCAAATATCAGCCAGATTGCTGCTTGAATTAGATCCAAGTGACTTTAATTCAACAATCTCAGCGCAGATTTCACTGATTCCCTATAGCAGTTATGCCGAGGTGAGTATGGGTACTGGGGGTGGAATTCAAAGCGGAAGAGCTGTTATACAGCGCTCATCTACTATGTGAGTGAGATCACCCTGAGTAATGAGGGGTACTGCCATCCTCTTCAGTGCCTTCTTACTTGGGAATGTGAAGATAGCCTAATCAACAGCTAGGGGACATTTCCCAGGACTTACAATTCCCTGTCAAAGCAAGCCTAATGTGACATGGCTGGTGGCTGGAGAAGTTTTATTTTTGTGGTTGATAAATGGGCCCCCTGTAGTAAACACCACTCTTATAATTTTGGTGATATAATTGGGATATGCCATAAGGATCACACTGGGTCAAACCCACTGAACAACGGATGGACTATATGAGGATTGTCAGTCCTTGAAACAACTTTAAGATGTAATAAAAATACAAACAATTAGCTCCAACCATAACACTTCATTTATTTTATTATCAGATCCCTTCTGCTCCGCTCTCTATTTCCTATTAACAATCCTCCACCTTCAATCATCCCATCTCACCTATGTATCAGTAACTTCAGTCAATACCACTCCTTTAGCTTAGAATATTCAGTTCCACCATATTCTCATTGGCTCTGGCAGAGTAAGTTATTATTAAATTCCCTATCACCTTAGTTTGCGGCGTTCTACTAAATATATGTCGTATGTCAACATAGCCTTATCACCTTTTTTGGAGAATATCCAATAATTATCCTTTCTGACCCAATATTGCCTCATCCCAAGGTGATCAAATAATCATAACCAGCAATCATGGTCAGCAGATTATAGCCAATCCACCGTAGCTATTTGGGCTTATTGTCCAGTCATATCAGAATCTCAACTGCACCAGTTTGGCGTTGGACCTAATAATCATGTTGGCTATAGGAAATTCAACTAGAGTAATAGACTTCATACTATTACTGCCCCATTTAATCATTTAGAAACAATTCATACAGTGTACATATAAGGAACCTGTGCAGTTGATCAAGGGAGCTGAAGTGAGCTACTATCAGGAAAGCATAAACGCTTGAAAATGTAACAAAAGGCTAAAAATTTATTGCTGATGCTTGCCGGAATGAAGAATTTGGCTCAATTTCCATTTTGCTTTGGATTTTAATAAAGCTTAGTTGCAACTTGAGGTCATGTTAGGTTGTTGATCCCATATAGAATCTTTAAATCTTATTCTAAACTTTGAATGTCTCTGATTACATCCTGGTGAAAACCCTTCTCATTACTTGTAGTTTTAGTACAAAAAGCTTGTCAACGTAACAGGGAGTCCTGGTGATTCAGTTCATATACAGCCATATAATGCTGAGTGGCAGATCTTTTAATAAGCAGGAACATTATAGGATGCCATTTTGCCTCCTAGATTTATCCAATGTGTTATGGTCTTAAGGTTGGCCCAGCCTTCTAATTTTTTTAGGGTATATAAATTAGGGTTTGGAAATCTTGGGTTAGAGAGAAGACCAGCTTTTTAAATCTAGAGCTAGATGTGACAGTTACAATAAATAAATAAACCTGTAAACACTTTTTAATTCGGGATCAGGAGATCTAGTTAAGCTACACCGAACTTTGAAGATCACACAAATCCAAAATACTTTATAGCAGTTATATAACTTTTATGATAGGTTGATAGATCTATCGCAGCCTCCCCCCTTTTAAGTTGGACGCCTCTAGTGCTAAAAAAAGATAGATCTATCGCAGCCGATCTTGAATTGGCAGCTGTAAAATTTACGCGGAACTTGGAAGAGGGAATGTAACCTATAATTGTTTAGTTAATACCGGTATACTAAGTTCTCGGGTTAATCTTTGGTAAATGCAACCAAAACAATGGCGATTGTTTGGCGGGAGCAATAAACCTTTGTTTAACCCTTTCACTGATTTTCAAAAAAATCATCCGTTTTTGGCCTTAACTTTTGTGAAAATTTCTTAGCCGATGTTCACACTTTTTAAGCTCATTTTGGTCCTTGTCGTAACACGAATATTGAATAAATTTTAAAATGAATCTATATAAATCTTATTTTAATTGGACGCATATGTGCGTTTTTAGATTTACATACCCTCGGTTTTTGGATGCATATATCGTTTTTAGATTTACATCACCCCCCATATTTTGGACGCATATGCGTCGAATCATTGAAAGGTTAAAGGGGTGGTGGATAAATGTAAAATATCGGTTTATCAAATGCAATATGATAGTATCCATTAAGGTTGAGATAGTTGAGCCAATAGGTTGGCTTGACTTGGAACCCTCGGCCAATTTTTCTTGGGTTGGTACAGGTATCGGGGCCAGCGTAAAGCTGAAGTGAATGGTTAAAAGCATATCGTATCAACTTGAAGGTTGAAAAATAACATAAATGAATTTAACAGAATTAGAACTCGATGTAAAGATAAAATTAAATAAGTAACTTGGAGAGTTATCTTAGATTGTCATTGCACTATTGAATAAAAAGTTAAACTTTGTAAAGCTGATTAACCCATTAAATATTTATTCGAAGTGGGAGAAATTTCATATTCGCTTCGATAAACAAAAAAGCCGGTAAAATTCCAAGCTATAAATTTTAGGGTAATTTACGCGGCTTTAAAAGCTAGGTTAAATCTAGATTTAACCGGCGGCACGAAACCTTGACCGGGTACGTTGACCGGGTACGTTGACCGGGTACGGCGCTCGAGAGGGGATTAGGCAGCACGAAATCTTGACCGGGTACGTTGACCGGGTACGGCGCTCGAGAGGGGATTAGGCAGCACGAAACCTTGACCGGGTACGTTGACCGGGTACGTTGACCGGGTACGGCGGCTCGAGAGGGGATTAATAGGTTTAACCACATCGTTATAGTGGGGATTAAAGTTAGCTCTCAAGGCGTTTACCTCGAATAAACCCAAGTTAGGTTTTTAAACTGGGATGAACTTCTACCGGGATGCGGGTGTGATATTGGACCAGCTCGACCGGCGGATGGGGACGGTTAAAGGTTTATGCCTTCAGGATAAGGTTAAGGATAAGCGGAGGATGTATGCCATAGTCTGTCAAACTTTGAAAGGTATAATACCTGCAATTTTTTGGAGATTGAACTTCGGTTCTGCTAAAAAAAGAGTTTGAACTTCAGTTGGGTAAACTATGGTTGCCTCATCTTTACGTGTGAGGGTTTACTTTTATACGCCTAGATCTTGTTCGGTGGTTAGGTCGTTTTCAATTCCAGGTTTTAAACCGTTTGCAGCTTTTACCCTATTCGGACTTGAAGAAAAACTCTTGCTAAGCATATTTAAACGTGTTTTGAGTCAACTAAGCTTCAAACCTTTTTTGGCGACGAAACTTTACTTTGTTGAATTGTGAATGAATTGCTTTGGTGTTTATTACTTTGTGCACTTTTTATTACGCTCGGACGATAGACTTCCTTTACCCTCAGCTGAGTGACTTAAAGGTTCCTCTATCTTTAACCGACTTTTCCCAAGTTGTATCGTTTGAAGCCTAACCCCATGCTTTTTTTAATTCTGGCTGAAATTTGCTTGTCGAATAAAAAACTTATTACCCTTATAGCGAAACCGGTTTTGCTGGAGGTTCTTGAAAATTCCAATTTTAGGAAGGTTAAGAAAAAGGTAAATATCGATAGAATCGTGGGAAAGCGATAACTTAGCGGGGATGCATCTAGCGCAAAGTATCTCGCAATCTGCTTTTGGTGCTGCTGCACGACTTGCTTTTCCGACGGAGGGGCATCCAGGCTCCAGATGGGCCTATTAAGCAGATGATACTGGCCCACCAACCTCGCTTCAAGGCGGAGCTGGATAAGATAAGGCGAACTCGCGGGGCCCTTTCAAACTCCGAACTGATCGAGGGTTCAACTAAGAACCGGGGTAAGCAATTTATCTCAACGATACTTGGAAGGTTGCTGACAAGATAGGTTAAGTCGCTATCCCACGATATGTACGGGTCAACACCATTCTGACTTCAACCGACGCAGTGATAGCTTCCTTCTCCAAGGTGGGCTACGAGCTTGTCACGCTTGCTAATATTGACTGGAGGTGATTATGCATAGCCTTGAAAACCTCGTAGCCTTTACTAAACGCTTGTTTTAGGGATAAAAGATCTCTTTGGATATGCCGCGACCCCCACGTTGACGATGTTCTGTGGTTACCACCTGGAACCGACCTTCATAAGCATCCGCTCGTCACCTCAGGAAACATCATTCTTCAGGTAAGCAAGCTAAGGGTTAGGGTTGAGCTCCCTAGGACAAGGCGTCTTGCTTTACAGCGTTTGTGCTCAAACCAAAGGCTGGGTCCCACGTGATTGACGCTTGTGCCGCACCCGGAAACAAAACAAGCCACCTTGCCATGCTGATGGGGAATTCCGGCACCATCTGGGCACTCGACCTTGATGCGCGGCGGCTGAATACCTTGAGAGCCCTCACCCAGCGGGCAAAGGCATCAAGTAAGCCCACGGCCAAACGGTGGTCTAGGGATTTACGGCCCCTTTGTAGTTATCCAGCCCATGCACGCCAACTTTTTGGAGTTGGACGTCAACTCCCCCCAGTTTGAAAAGGTAGGATGGATGCTTGTGGCCAACCCATATTAGGTGGAATCTATCCTCTTGGACCCTTCTTGTTCTGGCTCGGGGATCGTCAACCGACTCGATGCTTTGGTGGATTCCTCGGAAGCAGGTATCTGGCTTTGACGCGGCTCAGCTTAAACTTTAACCGAGCCAGAAAACGATAAAGCAACCAGACTCCTTTCCCTGGCGGCTTTTCAGATCAAGATGATTGAGCACGCGCTTAAATGTAAGCTTGTATCCGATACAGCAAGTTTACCCTTTAGTTCCAAATGTCCGCCGGGTAGCGTACTCCACCTGCTCGATTCACGCCCTGGAGAACGAGGACGTCGTGGCCACGATTCTAGCCTCACACGGTGAACACTGGCACCTTCAGCCCGCACTCCCCTCCTGGCCACGCCGCGGGATCGCGTCGGCAAGGTTGAACCAAGGTAATTTGTAGGTAACCGCCCTTGTCTAATATTTTCATCAGAGCAAGCGAAATGTCTAGTGCGGTGTGATCCAACGCAGGACGCAACCAATGGCTTCTTTGTCGCGTTGTTTGAGAGGAAAGGGCTTGGCCCGAGTGCCACCCCCATCACTGACGCAAGGCCATCCGCTGTCCCTCGGACGCATCCTTCTACAGCCGATAAACTACCCCCACAAACCAACATAATTATAACGAAGCGATCAGTTTCTCAACTGGAATCCAAAAAGCGAAGCGTTAAAAGGGCGCCCACTTCCAAAAAGGCCAAAATACGCCGAAGCGTCACCTCCTGAGTAAAGGTTTAAGCTCGCCATCAAGTTTATAGCCGACGATGCCATCATTTCACCGCTTCGATAAGTTACCCATTCGACTTTCATCTAGGTTGATCCCATCGGCAGTTTCAAAGCTTCGCCTTGCATTTAGTTTATAATCGATTCTATATTGGCATCAAATGTAACAATGGTTAACCCTTGGGATTAATAGCTTGGTTGAACCATTACGTCGGGTTGGCCGTTCATAATAGGTGGGGTTTTATTTTAACGGTGGTTGCATTAGTGTTGTCCAACAACCTTATTTGAATACTACAGAAGGTGCATCAACCCCTGCGCAGAATCTAAACGTAGTTGGGGAAAGACCCTTAGCAACCACCTTTCACTGGTACATAAACCTGCTAATCTGTATAACTAGGCGGTGGCTGGGCGAGTTGGATGTAGCATCCAACGACCCCTGTAGGGGCAGCAAGTTCAACCCCCGACCTTTACACATGAGATTGGGGTGCCAGCCCAGGTTTCCTATCGGCCAGATGGGTAAGTGAAATTTAAAACCCATCAGTGATAACCAACTAAGTTCTTAACGCAAAGTTGTGGGAGAAAACCCTTGATCCTGATAGAGTTCACCCTGTTAAGCTCCATGGCAACTTTTCTATAGGTAACTTAGCCTCTTGCGCTTGCCCCACTTCATCTAAATGTCAGTAATGATCAGTCACTAAGCTGCTACCTTTGCTTAAAATGATGAGATGGATGATTGGAATTAGGTTGATCTAGTGATGGCTTCTACCAGCTGAAATCAATCCAACGTATGATGGGCAACCTCTATTAGCTTATAAGGGTGGATCAAATCACTCTGACCCCAATAGTTTTGGTAGGATTCATTCTCTGTCATATTGGCATATATAACTGGAATCGACCGGTCATAGTAATCAATTTTTGTATGTGAAGCACCTTCCTAAAATGGTAGGTGTCCTGACTATAATCTATAGCTCTTAAATGTAAGGTGTATGTTAAATCCATCAAAGTGGTACTCAGGTAAGCCTTAAACTAGGCAAAGTCTACTTGAAACGGTATTTAGAGGGCGAGGTGGGTAAATTAATTTAATCATCCAAGTTGTAGGGTAGAAATTTACTATTGACTGAAACTTTAGTAACCTATCCTATTAAAAAAGCCTCACTCATCTTCACTTATGAAAGCTAATCATATGCTATAGCTTGGTCTGGACAAGTTAAACTTACTGGGTTTGATTTGATAGTATAGTTACTACCTTAGGATCAAGGGTGGAGGCTATCCATTCCTGATGAAGCAGTTGTTTTTGGTACACTTATCCCAATTATTGGACCTTATTCAAACCATTAGTTTTATAGAGACTAACTTATCAGGTGCCACCATATTAATCATTGTCTAACTGATTGGATTAGTAATTGCTTTAGCTGTAATGCTAGGACCAATTATCAACCCTTCTATTGCTTAAGGCTAAAAATAGATTCTTCATTTTCCTTTATCTGCACTATTAAAGGTATCAACCTGAATTTGAATAATCATCCATCAAATGCCCATGGTCAGAATAAAAACAAGTGAGCAGACTACTGCTGAGACACTAATAATTCACCCTACTCTCCAGGTCCCTAAAATTCCAGAATCATCATGTGGCCATTTCTACCCTCTAAATCAACCTTTCCTCTTAGATGGGTATAATTATACCCATTGTACTTATTTTACACACTGTGCCCATTGTACTCCCCAATAATTGTGATTCTAGCCTAAAGATATTAGTGTTCCATGGCTAGAGAAACCCTTATGAATACCCCACCTTTCTATTTCAATAAAGTATCATCATCTGACCAAATTTATCTTGGGTTATTGGAAGTCACTCTTACAGTAGAGATTTACTATTTTGAGAGTAGAAAGAATACTGAGTATTGTATAGCACTCTATACATTATCCTATAGAATTTACTTCATTATGGGACAGAGGTGTTACAATAGTTTAAGATCAATAGAGTTCCATAACAGTCTATACATATGCAAGTATCGTGCATGCCTTGCACTCTATATCACAGTGCTCACTACAGGGGACCCCTATTAGCTAACTTTTCACCAAAAAATGATATCTCCCACTGGAAAAGAACAACTGGAATAACCAAGCCCCCATATTTTAGGTCACCCCATCTTGTCCTTCTCAGCTGGCTCAGGCCAAGGTAGGATAGAGATTACTCTCCCAATTTGAAGGATTTGATTCAGTACCTTCTCTGAGGAGCAACTACAGAAGATTGTTCAGATGTTGCTAAGTCAGTTCCAGTTATTCAATCATGAGTTAACTGACCTTATACCCACCTTATTTTACCAGTGATATAACTGCAACTAATTATGGTAAGACTATTCACAATTCTGTGGCATAAATTTATAATCATGTGTTTTCCTTCACGGTTTGATTAGCATCGAGGGCAATTTATTATGAGATACCTGCAGCCCACCATGAGGAAATTATAAATGGCTACTGCCTATCACTGTGATTTAATTATGGAGGTCTTCCAGCATTACCAAAAATTATGGATGCAATGCGCCCCTTGCACAACTAGCTTCAAATCCATTTCTGAGGGGTATGACAGGCTTCTGATTCAAACCACGAGCTCAGGTGTCAAGTCTCCCAATGGCTGGATGAGCTTATCGATCAGCTAAACTGGAATGTGATCAGGATCTGTATTCATGGTATGACTGAACAAGGCATCATCACCTCATGGGTACATAAAGTAAATCAGTTTTAGACAGAAGCTAAAAATGTGATAAATTCTATAAGAATGAAAGTCCAACATTCCAAATCAGTAAAGCTCATCCAGTATACCCAACGGGAGATGCAAGTTGCTGCCCAACATATTGGAAGCATTGATAAAGCAACTACCCCTAAAGAGGAACTGTGAAATCTTTAAAGTTAACAGGTGCCCATGTGCCATGACATCAACGCCCTCAAGATTACTTGTGTTTCCTTGATTAACGATTTAGAAGATGTTTTATGGGCAACAATGAGCTTTATCATATCACTGGAGAGTTTTGGGTTGCCAAGGTGATTATAAACTGAGAATAATGAGCTACAGACTTTGTTTTCATGAGCTAAAGGGAGATTACCACTCTGAAGCAATTAGAGAAATTATAAAACAAGATTAAGAATGACTAACTTGAGAGTGATATTGGAGACTGATCTTAGCAATGGATGGTGCCAATGCTTAGTCCAAGTCCACCACCAAGTCAAATTTGACTAATTGAGGAGGCCCTCACTAAAGTGGAGTCAGCCCAATCTGAAATTGCTCAGCCCCAAATATCTATGCAAGCTGTGCTGTTGGCACTGCCCCCTTTGACCAGTCCTTCTAGCCAGCTATGAGGCCCTGCTGGGGAACACAGCAACCTGGGACCTCATGTTGGGTCCTTACATGCTGCATTTGGACCTACCACCCCCAGCATACCTTTACAGTCTTTTCAACTCAACCCCATCAACCTGCCTAAGTTTGACTGGTATAGATATATTCAGACATTAATAAGGATGTTTTTGATGATGATGCATGGAGCTAATGATTTGTTCAAGGCCACAACTATGATCAATTGCTTAGATGTTTTAAAGTTGGGATTTTATCATGCTTTATCTCCCAGAGTACTGATGTAGCTACACTGATGCTGTGAGCGCAGTACTACATAAATTTAGTGGCTACAAAAGAATGTCTAATTACAAGGCCAAGTTTATGTCAATTTAGTTATGGAAGAAAGGAACTATTTCTGAGTTTTTAATTGTTTCTACCACAGGACCCAGATTTTATTAGAATCCAGGGCCATGGTTGACTTTGATTTGAAGATTGCCTTGCAAAATGCTACCAAAGACTACCTTCAATCTCTACCAGAGCTGCTGCCTGCATTGGCTAAGATGTTGGATACTCTTCTATCATCGAATACCTCAAATGATGAATGGTTATATTTCAACCACTGAATACTAAAACACATTATACTTGCACCAAAGATGTCAAGGTAATGCTAAGAGCTCTATATAGTTAGCTATGATTGGCATGGAAATATGGGCCGTAGGTAGAACCTTTTCTAAAGCAAATTGCTAGATTTGTGAGTCCAAATGGCACTATGCTGTCAGTTGCCCCAAGAGACATCCTAACATCAACTATATTGCTTTACCTATAGATGAGGATGACTAGGGAAAAGATAATCAACAATAGAAATGGGATACTCTATTGTCAAATGGCCATCTATCCCACCTCAGATGCAGGACCAAACCAAACCAGTGATTGCAGTTACCTGAAATCAGCAAGCTGAACTTAAAAGGAAGGGTAGATAATTATCTTGAAATATTATGCTACAAGGCTTGCTTAAAAAATCAGTACAAAGAACCAGATGAATCAAGTGAATTACCTTTCTTGAAAGGAGATAAAGTAGCTACCTTATTGAAGCTTTAAGTACCCAATTTTCAAATGTAGGGGAGAAGATCAAAATTATGATCAACCAAATTGATGATCCATAGTTCTCACATTAAACGCAAATTCTGATTACTTCTATGATTGTACTTGTATTAACATACTTGTAAATAAGGTCCAATCACATTCAATAAAATATAGCAAAGTACAAGTAATGTGATCTTGAGCCACTTTGCAAAAAAGTTAAAAATTGCTTTTGATGTGGCCCATAGTCAGCAATATGGGACTGCAGGTCCATGAACCACCATTAGTGAAGGACTTTACAGTGCTTTTCCCAGAAATATTGGATCACTTTAAGTCAGAGACCCTGTCATAGTATTTGTCATGGAGCGTACCAATAATAAATAGACTGGCCTGGAAGTCAGGTTGAGTGGACACCCAGAGCACCAACCATAATACCTCTGGTACAATCACCCATATTGTAGAGTGAAGAGAAACCAGCGCAACTATGAACACCAGCCAGGGATTCCCAAAATTGGAAATCAACCCACCAGATATTCAGTGAACTTATTTAACTCACAGAATAATAACTGAATTTTTAAGGGGTTTTTATTTAACTAATATAGCAGAAAGGGAAAAGATGGGGTGACAGCAGAACCCGTCAGGGTCTACTGCATTGTAAAGCGCACAAAAATATGGGCATGTAAATGATTGCATTTGCCATTAGAATAATTACATAATTCAACTATGGCAGATTAACATTTCAACTTCTTTATGATGCCAGATAGATCTCATCCTCGCCAGCTGACTTAGCTTGAATTTTGCCACCAAATTTTCCTCCTGGCGCAATTCTGCTTGGCAAATCAGTGATGCTTCATCTGGCAGGCGACTAGGTGTGCCCATGGCCAGGCTACATATGGCCAGTCCCATTGAGTAGGGAAGGGGTTTAATGCGCTTGTACCTACCAGGGATGGGCTCATGATTGCTGCAATGAAGAGAATGACAGTTGGAGATTTCCAAGCCCAAATCTAACTTAATTGACCTAACTTCACCAGATCCATTTAAATTTATCAGTGAAACTCAAACTGTCAGAGATAACCTCTTGGGAATAACACTGCCAATCCTCTGCTGGTGATGGCCCCTGACTGCTGGCACTTTAACACATACCCATGAATTTTCTGGACCAAATTATGGATGGTTGGCGTGGGGGAACGATGTGATCTTCAAGGGGTACACTATCACCTACCTCTCATCTACAACATGGGCTAAGTCACCCATGGTGATGAGAAGGATGGGAATTGGCTTCCTCCCTACTTAGTACAAAATGCTAATTCCTCCCAATTAAGCTTCAGGGGTTGCTCCCCAAGACTTACAGTATCACCCAGTCAGAACTACAATTTGTTTATTGGCACAAGTGTTTCGATTTGGTCTGACTAACCATTACTATAATTTATTTTATATATATCTTAGACTAAGGCTTTGATTCCCTGGGCCTTGATGCTGAGAGTAAACTTCAATTTAAGTTATGGCGGAATACCTTGAAGCTGCTCATAATCTGTCAGATTAAGTTATGGAGGATTACCTTTCCCATGTGCCCACATATTGATATATAGCGGAAATAGCTCCTGAGGTTCAAATTCTTACCACTCTACTGACAATTTCCACAAAATCCATTTTAATCATTTTGTGAGGCTTTATGGTGTCATAGATTAAATTCCTTTTTATTATTATTTTCATATTTTCTCATTTGCACACTAGCATAAAACAATTGTCAAGGTTTTGTCCCCAAAATCTAAGCTAATGGTCTTTACCATTTTCTGGAATAACTATGCACTGTTTTTACTCTACTGTGTAGTTATTATGGTGGGAATGTAAAATAAATAGGATCTTATCCTTTTACCTAGCTATTTTAGCTGTTAAACAAAAAAACCTTTGACTATAATACTTTTATTGTATTCTAGGGTTATTGTCCTCATATAATCCCCTTTAGTTTACCCCAATAGTATCTACATGTGGAGTTGTAGTCAACGCCTGAGTGCCAATTGCAACATTTGGTGATCACTACAAGGGCCACTTTTGGTACCCTGTTTTTTTATAAAAACAAAAAACCCTTAAATATGCAATACTCAAGTGATGACTGTCAAGGCGACCTGCCATATATTCATTATGATGAACCTGACTATGGGGAGGGACTATCAAGATAAGCATTTCAGAAGATCTAGCTAGAGCATTATTTAAACATGAACCAGTGGAAGAAGCAATTCCCGCTATTGTCAAAATCTACCAGGCTTTGAAAGCTTTACGCTTCCTGGTCAAACTCAGGGCCAGTAAATCAAAAATTTAATTTTTTATTGAGTTGGTCCATTCAGAAACGGGATAAGGCTGAACAAAAATTGGCAGCGGAATGGCAACATATTACTAGTGTAGTAAACACTTCTACCTAGATTTTAAATGTGTTACTTGTAAGCGTAGACAAGCGCATTGCCTAGCTGATTTGTCAGCTTCTAATTCTGATGTACTAAAGATGAAGTTGGAGCTATTTTATCCTTTGTATTAAATATTATACCTTTTCCAGATACTACTGCAAGCCCTGATGCAATGGCCGACGCTCCCATAACCTCTGACCCTCAAGTTAAACAAGCCCCTTCTCCCTCAGTTAACCCCATCAATATGCCCAAATTTTATAGGCATTGCAATTTCTATACCTTCATATGGCTATCTGAAATCACAAAGGGAGATACTGATTATCATACCAAATTGGCTGCGCTAATGAACTTTCTGGATCCTTATATCAAAAGTTGGTACTGCTGAAAATAATGGAGGTTGGCATGTTTTGCCTTAAAGCCAAAAAACACTATTATTGATGATTTTGGTAGGGCAGAACAGATGATAGGCCAGAAAATTGCTTAACTGGCTACTAAATTTAAACCAGATGAAGAAGCTTTGACTTTTGCTAACTACTTTTGCTATGAGGCTCAAGTATTGTATTGGGCCCAGGTTCTGAGACATTATGATGCTCATATTGCATTTTTCCACATCTGTGAGCCTCACAAAGAATTATATTGGGCTATGTTACCCATTTTGAATTCCAATACTACCATTACTGAGATGGTAAATTACCTTTGGCACTGTGCCCTTACTTTTGGTGCTCCTAATATTGAGTCTTCCAAAAAGAGTTAAGTATTCATTTACTGACTTTAAGAACGGATAAGGAACTGGGATAAGCTCTGGCCAAGTAGAATTGGGATATTCTACATCTGATAAAACTTCAATAATCCCAGCTAATGACTTACCATAATGGAAAAACCCTTCATCTGGGAAACATCCCCTACAAAAAAACCACTGAGGTTGCTATGACTCCGCAGCCTGAGGTGACCAATGGTCTATATAAAATTATTTAAGTCAAGAGGATACATTTGACATTTACGCACTCACTGGCCCAGATAATTATGCTGATGGTCCTTACATGAATATTAGCATGTACAATTTCCAGTTTGGGTGATCTGGGACAGCGGAGCCCCCATCACCATTGTCAGACATTTGACCTCACAGCTGAAAAATAAGAATGTTTTAGGTCAAATTCAGCCAAAAAGGGGAAATGTCAGCCCTTTGCAATTTACTGATGCTATTAAGAGCAATTTTTATTTATATGATATTGATAACGTTGAGGAAATTGGCCAAAAGACCCTGACCAATTCTCGGTGGAACCCCATTAATTGGGGTAACACCATTTTGAAACCCACACAGGCACTAATAATAAAATTGAATGTTCAGATTACTCTGACCACATGATGGTCTTTGGGTCAACCAGCGGAAGGTACTCCCCCAACCATCACAAAGTCCTTCACAGCACCTACGCGGAGACCCCCCTTTTATAGGCCTGACGGAGGTCCCCCTAGGTGAAATATTTTCTCTAGTGGTGATTGGTTGAAGTACACTAAAATCTTACCACATGGGTATATTCTGCCCCAAAACCCAATTATCACTTTCCCAAAAAGTAATTCACAAATACCATGATCTGATAGGAGAGTTTATCATATTTCCTAGTTTGGAATGAGTTGAAGCTATTCTGAAACTATCCTCAAATTCCCCGCAACTCTCAAAATCAGTTTAAATATGGATTAGGTGAATATTGAGGGGATCATTTTTTTCATTATTACCCCATCTACTAATAAAAAACTCTTAAAAATCCAAGTTTTTTTATTAGTGTAAATTTATTAAGTTTAACTAAACTTTTTTGGGATCCAGCGGCGTTAGCACCAGCGAGCACAGAAAAGCTGGATTTATACAACCATCATTCTTTCAAATCTAGTTATAAGATTGGAGACTAAACCTGGTATTGACCACTCCAAAGATTATGCCACTTTGGGCCCTAATGCTACTACTTCCTTAGGAGCGTATAGCTCTTTGATGTTAGTTTTTGGTAAAAAATAACATCTTCTCCATCCATCGTTTTACCTCATGATAATTTCATGTTGCTCATTGGGGCCTATTCTATGAGAAATATGGGCTGAAAGCTAATTTTGAGGGCAATACTCTGGAGGTAAAAGGAAAAAAATGTTCCTCTTTATTATAATCAGGATTCCACTGTGTGAACTGAGCCTTGCAGGTGCTGTTATTAAACGCTCAGATGATTCCACTGTGATTGGGTTGCTATCATCAGATAAATCAATGGCGGATTTTTTTGTTGGATGGGGATTTTATCCAAGCAGATATTGTGCATACAAAGCCTATGCAGCTTTCAGTGTCAGCAGAAGCTGAATCTGTCACTCAGTTTGAGTCCACATCACAACCTTCCCTTGTTGTGAAGGTTGAGTTTAATGAGGGTTATTCTCATTGAATATTGCAAAGGTGGGAAAAACACCTTAAATTTACCACAATTAATTGTGAAGTCCAACAGGATCCCACTCCATGCTGGACAAAAGTGTACTATCAAACCAGGGCATCAAGCCTTCATTGGAACCAATATTTCTCTTTAAATTCCTAAAAGGATTGTATTGTAAAGTCTTTCCACCAATTCTCTGGTCCAAAAAGAATCCCGTCTTGGCCTCTGGTGCAGTTTATCCTCATCAGGGAGAAATTTAAGCTTTTTATAAAACACCTATCCTTACCCATGCATATCCACAGCATCAAATCATTGAATATGTTTATGTGCTGCCTGGCTTAGCGGCCTCATCCTTTTAGTTACCACCTAACCCCTGCTCAATTCTTTACTGAAATAATTGGTCAATTAGGGTGGAAATGTTGTGATTTGGCCTGACCAACCATTTTTATTCCATTTTATATGTGTTTTAGACTAAGGGTTCTATTCCTCAGGCCTTGACATTGAGAGTAAACTGTTAAAATTAAGTTACTATGGGAGCCTCAATGCCACTCATAATCCATCATATTTAATTAGGGCAGATTTGCAAGGTAATATGCCCATTTATGATGTATTAGAATAAGCTCCCAAGGTTTGAATTCTTACCACTTCATTAAAAATCTCCCATAGAATCCATTTCTATCAATTATTGAGGCAATATGGCGTCATAAATCAGAACTTTTTTATATTTATTTTCATTTTTTCCCTTTTCCCACTGGCGTAAAACAATTGGTAATGGTTTGTTCTCAATAATCCAAGCCAAAGATCTTTAATTTATGGAATAACAATGCACTGCTTGGTACTCTAGTATTTAGTTTAATATTATGGGAATGGAAATTTGAGAGCATCTTGTCTTTTCATCTAGGTAATTTTATATGTTTAAATAAAAGAACTTTTGACAATATATTTTTATTATTGTATTATAGGTTTACTGTCTTCGTACAGTCCTCCTTAGTTCACCTTAAAAATATCTACCTGCACAGCTGTAGTCAACGCCTGAGTGCTAATTGCAACAACAAATTTTCTCAAATTTTATGTGTCAGTTATTTTTTTATGAAAAAAATGCCTTTAAAATTTTTAGTCAGACTTGCCCCTCCATTACTCATGGGATGAGCAGATTCCTCTTATTAATTAAAAACAATTTTAATTTTTACTTATACTGACAGAATAATTCCTGAATGATATAAGCATACTGGTATTTGTAGTAAGGCTTACCCTCCATCATTTCCAAAAGCCAGAGCATTCCCTTACGCGATACCTCCAATTGTGAGCTACTTCTTGGGGAACAACAAGTTGTAAACATAGGACTGACTCTGAACCTTCTGGGTGGGTTATTAAAAGAAGTTAACAACGTTGTGAAAGTTTTTAAATGAACTTCATGCAGCACCCAGTTTAATTGTTCTTGGGCATCAGGAGATCAATGTTCTCCTTGCTAACCTGACAGCTCAAAAAATTACTGCAACCAAAGTGCATAAAATCACTTACATACATTTACTGCCCTGGATAAGGTACTACACATTGATAGTATTGGAGATCTGTCAGAATTTGGCCTACCTTCTGTCATTTTAATGAATGTATAATTTTATCAAGGGATCAGTTTGAGGGCCTGTCAGAAGAACAAAAGAACCAAGCTTTAACCTTGCTGAAAAAATATGCGCATGTATTTACTAATGGGGATCATAACCTATGGTGCCTCAAAGTTATACTACATCATATCAACACTGGAGATGCCTAGCCTTTACGCTCTCACCTTATATGATGCAGTTGAGCTGTTAAAGAAGACATACAGAATGAGATTAATGAATTACTATGTGAATAGATGATTGTGCCCTCCTGAAGCCCCTGTGCCTGTTGAGTACTTATTGCTAAGAAGAAAGATGGTCCAACCAAGTCATAATTTATTTTTTTTGCTTAAATATAATTGCTAAAAAAGAATCTTAGCCTCTACTTCATATAAATAACACTCTTGATCAACTAAGGGGCCAAGTACTTTATTGCCCTGGATCTCATCAGAAGCTATTGGCAAATTTATCTACCTAAGGCTGAGCAGGAGAAGTGCACCAATATCACTTCTCAAGTGCTCTATCATCTATCTGCATGACCTAAGCTTATGCAACGCGCCAGCTACTTTTTAAAGAGCCATGGACGCTATCCTGGGGGATTTAAAACTGACCTGTCTCCTAGTATACCTCAATGACATCAATGTCTTTTTGTGCACCTTTACATGCATAAGTCCCAATTTGGAGGAATTCACCAAGAGAGTAGTCAAAGCTCAACTTAAAATTGAGCCTATCTTTTTTTTAGTACTAGATGGTCCCAACCCAAGGGGGGGATTCATTGATGTTAAAATTGAGCCTATCAAAATTCATTTTTCTAAGATTTAGATGGAATACCTGGGTCACATTTTAATACTCAAGGGATACACGTAATGCCCTAAAAGCTTGAGGCTGTTAATTGAATGAAAAGCCCGGAGAACAAGTAGGATGTACAAGTATTTTTAGGTATTATGTTATACTACTGCTATTTCACACAAGGGTTTGCTCAGCTGGCTGAGTCATTGTTTCACCTACCTAAAAGTAAAGTGACTCTTATCTGGTCTCCCAAATGTGAGATTACTAACAAGTTGAAGGTGACACTAACCCAAGTACTAGTGCTAAGTTATCCTAACTTTAAATGGCCTTTTTATTATGTAATCTGATGCTTCATTAACAACTATCAGAGCTGTGCTCTTTCAGCAGAATAAATAGGGAGAGGAACAACTAGTAGTTTTCTGCAATCACGCCCTTACCAATCAGGAAAGAAAAATATGGTAACAGAACGTGTTAGTCTAGCCGTTATTTTTGCCTATATAAAATTCTGTGTATATATTAATGGCACTAAGTTTCAAGTGGATACTGATCACGCCTCTTTTCGGTGGCTGTATAATCTTAATGAGCCTGAAGGTCAGCTGTAAAGGTGGGAGTTAAAGCTCCAGGCATATGACTATGAGGTAATACACAATCAGGGTCTATCATCAGAATGCAGATGGACTTTCCCAGCTACCCATTGTGTCCACACTAATCCCATATGCTAATCAGTTATTTGAAAAGTATGGAATATGTAAGTGTGACGATAAAAATCCCTTCTTAGGCATACCTTGGATTGAATAATGAAAATAGTGAAGTCTGTAACGGAAAACTCTAAAAATTTTGATGATGATGGTAAAAGATGACTATACCCCACCCTTATAACGACCATTGACCATTATGCAAGCTCATCACATCGTTGGGCATGAAGGACTAGCTAAGATACTAAAGAAGATCCAATAGAGCTACTATTGGGAGTCAATGAGGTTTGACATCCGGGACATCTTGATGAAGTGCCATGAGTGCCAATTTCAACAAACATTTAAGACTTCCACCACATACCAGATGGTTAAGCCCAACTAGGTGTAGCACATCTTGATTGACATTATTGGGCCTTTACCAGTCAGCTTTAAACCATTGATACATTATTGTAGCCATTAAACACTTAACCAAGTGGGTCAAAGCTAAACCCTTATACAATATTGAAGCAGTAACCACATCCAAGTTTAACATGGAGCACATCATTCACAGGCATGGGTGTCTGCAGGTTATCCTGATGGACAAAACTACCAACTTTACCTTGAAAAATTATTTTGGAACTGAATTGGCTTATGGGCATTCTGGGGAGATTTTCTGCTCCATACTATCAAAATACCAATGGAACGGTTGAGAGGGTTAATGGAACCTTATCACAAATCATTCATAAGTTTGATGCCTCTCCCCCTTCTCAATGGGTCCTCTACATAAATCACGTTTTTTGCCTACATATATGATAACATAGTGCAACTGGATTCTCCTCTTTCCAATCACTGTATGGATGTTAGACAATTAAAAGTCTAATATTTTGAGATAAAAAGTTTTAGTTGATAATAATGATAAAAGTGGCCAAAAGACCCGTGCCAATTCTTGGTGGAACCCTTCAAATTGGGGTAATAATTTTATTAAGGAAACTTAGCCAAATACCATGAGTTTAGGTGGTCAGATTGCACCAACCATGCGGCGGAATCAGACAAGTCAATCAGAGGTCCCATCCTCTTATTGGCTAAAATATATTAAATCTTTACCCAACAGGTTCATCTTGCCTATGATCAATCTTCCATCAGCTGTTCCATCAAAGCAAAGTGAGCTATAAAAGCTTCGATAGGTCAAACCTCCATATTTACTAATTTGGCTCAAAGCTAATAATGAATTTACACCTATCTCGCTTTGGGCCTTGAGTTATTTTAAATACTAAGCAGCGAGATTGTAAGAGGGTTTGCTTTTTAGCCCCACGCCGTAACTTAATAAATACTTATAAGATTAATCTTTTATTTATTTTAAAAGGTATCAGTTTTAGTTATAAGTGGTCAGCAAAGCCCCCTAAAAAGTAGATATTTTTGCAAAAGAGATTGAATTTCTCCTGCACATATTGTTGAAATTTAGGGTGAAAAACACCAGCGAGCATCCAAAACGCCTAAATTTTAACAAGCGGTGCTCACTACAGGGGACCCTGTACACCACAAACTCTCTTTTTTACATGACAACTGTATCAGAACAAAGGAAGCTGCTTTAGAGCAACAACTAGCCAGTGCTTTGTTCGCCTCAAAAGGCTTGTGCATAATTATTCACAAGGCCCTTATTTGGCCTCCCCTATTATTTGCAAACCTCCTCTCAGAGACAAGTTTACACCTGGTGAGGGCAGTATTGTCTCCTTCCTCTTTGTTTATGAATCCGCTATGGAAGGGGCAACTGACCATCAAAAGACCAAATATATCCTACCCTGCTGAGTCATATGGCTCAAGAGAAAATGGTTCCCAGCGTGGCCAACCTCAGCATCTGGGCGGAAGTTAAAAAAGCACTTATTAAAGAATTCAGCTTTACCCAGTATTTTTAAAGGCAAAAACAGGCCTTTATGTGCATTAGTCTGCAAGGGGGAGAATTGGTCACATCTTTTGTTGAGCGAAACTATAGTAAAGCTTAACCCCCACTGCTTGCAAAAATGCTATCACTGGATGATGCCGTTGCAGGTATCTTGGCCAGATTAGCATCCCATACCTCCTTGGCAATGTATATCACTTCAGTTAAGCGCTCTTTCAAAATGTACATGAAATCAAGGAAACTTTGCTAGAAGTGGCTGAAATCTATGAACTTGACCCTATGTAAGGAGCTCTAAGGCAAGCATCTACTATGACCCCTATAGCCTCATTTACAGCTGTCTCCCTTTGGAAATATGCTCTGGTGGAGCTGTTGCCACAAAATGCTACTCAATCCTGTGATGATAGCCATAGGATAATGCAGTGACAGGTCAGTGTTCCCCTTTGTCTTCAGCTCAAGAAAAGCCAGTTGGTGAAGGCAGTCATCCCTTTTCCTTTCCCTCCTCCTTCTTCAGAGCTGTCTCCTAGGGTGGATCAATTGACACATCCCATCAAGCCACTGTCTCTACCCTTGTAAAAACCGCGGGGTTTTCACTGGTGCACAGGTTCACTTAACTACTGACTCT
>JAKSZP010004435.1:0-69151 GCA_022478985.1 Massospora cicadina
AATTAGAGAAAAAATTCTTAATTGGTAAATCCCTGTATCTTTTGATAATTAGTAAGCAGCACCCATAATAAATTGGAAAGATAGAATGTAATTTTATTTTCTTTTATATTAAAATAAATAGGAGTTCAAGGAAATATTCTTGGGGAAAATCTCCAAGTGTTTCCAAGCTATGATCTATACTAACCTGAAAATTGAGTGTGAAAAAATCCTGTTACTGGAGGACCCCTATTGTTCCTTCTATCATCTAATAATCAATCAAAAAGATATGGTCTATACCTTGGTATTTGGGATACTTCTGTTAACACTATCTGATATATCAGTAGGGGTTGAGCCCCCCAATATCAGGAGGTTTTAATAAAGTTAATGAGGGATTATCGTTATAAATGTTTTGTCAAAATCTTAAGATTTGGTTCAAATCCTGTCATCAGATTAAATTGAATCATTACTTCATGCTGGAATCCCAATAGCCTCATTTACCTGCCCTTTGAGTTCCACAAGAATGGTTTCACAAAAAACCAAGGAATACAACCAGGGGTGGACCACTGGGGTCACCCTGGCGACACTTACAAAGTTTGTTTTAAATATCTTTCCTAAACTTATTAGAATACTTGAGATACATTGGTGGTCCTCCAGTAACAGGATTTTTTCACACTCAATTTTCAGGCTAGTTACAAGAAAATATGCTTTTTAGCTCCAAGTTGTACTTCCAAAGGATTTTACTTTCTGACCCTAATTTATCAGGTACAGATACAAGTTATTATATGTCTAATACAAATCAGTATCAGTGCATAGTGCTCTACCTATGTCAATATCCAAGTTGTCAAGGGTGCGTCAATAAATACCCATGTCCTCCATAAATCCTTCACTAAACGTAAATGATCCAGTGTATCACTGAAATTGGTCAACGTGGCCATTTATAATATCCTTTACCTGACAAATCGCATGTAAATTATTATTTTGGTGGGTCTCACAGTAGGCTGCTACAGCTTCCATATGCCATTCCAATTTAACTTCAAGATATTATTCAACTTGGGCTCAATAATGAGTAATATCTGCAACCCATTTGGGGTTATCCCTCAATTATTATAATAGTGTTATCAATATGAGACAGGTCACCAATAAGTTGTGCAGACAGTCCTTCCACCTTCTGGTGAGCATCCTAAGTTTGCTGCAGATAAAACATATTGAGACCACGGGTTGCAAAAAGTGTCGTCTAACCATCTTAGTAAAAGAGAATTATCCCATTGAAGGGCTTCAACAAATGTAACCAATCCACCAATATCAATATTTGGTAGATGATGATTTGATGAACTTAGCGATCAGAAGGATGGATGTATCTCAAAAACAGCTCTACTTGTTGTTCTTGGGTGCAAGTCTCTTGACCATCTCACTGATGTCATCTCACAAAAAATAAAGTGGTTTTCATAAAATTTCTCCAGATACTTAATATAACAAAATATGTCCATTAGGGCTTCATTTGAATGGTGGCATTAAGATGGTAATTGTGAAGCAACCATTTGGAAATTACTGTATCTGATCTTGGTAGCCATTGGAAACCCAGACTAACGCTTGAGATTCTAATGCAATAAAAGGGGAAGCTCCGCCGCAGGAACCTTTTCCCTTCAAGTTCAGAACTACTCAATTAAAAATGATAAATCCATTTCACCTTCTCCAAGGAGCTCATACGAATACTTAGCGCCAATGACATAGGCAAATCGGTTCTCCTTCAGATTCATACTTTTAAAATAGTGCTCAGTTAACAAAGAGAAACCCCTGTAGTGAGCAACATAATGTTAAAATAGGCGCTAGGGTCTTAGATTTCAGTGCACTTGTAAAGACACTTAAAACTGCAAGGTATTGTTAGATGACAGTAACCTTTGGAAAACTTGCATAAGAAAACCTTTTTTGCAAGGTAGATTTATATTAAAAATAAAGTGAAGCACAATGTAGTATTAAATATTTACAAGGGTTTTAAGCTCACTAATGTACATCTTCTTTTCTATAGATTTCTCCAGCACATAGAAAAAAATTCCCCTTACCATTGGAGTCCCACCAATATATGCCCCTTGCGCTAGCGTTCTTGTTATGAATATAAAAATTTACTAAGAAGCTGTTATAAGTTTGGGCGATAGATTAGCTATATAATGGGAGAGTTTTGCACAGGATCAAACCCACTGAGCAATAGGACGACAATATGGAGATCGCTGACCTCAAAGCACACCTAAATAAATATATAAATATAGAGCAATTGCCCTGACAACACTTATTTATTTTATTGTAATATTATCATCAGATCCTCGCTGTTCCACTCTAATTTCTATATTAACAATTCTCTTTCAATCTGTTCATATCGCTTATATATCTGCAACTTCGGTTAATACTGACCCTTTTGCTTAGACCATTCATTCCGCTGTATCCTCATAGGTTCCAGCCAAGTTTAACATTTATTGTTTTACGATTGCCTTAGTCTGAGGCGATCCACTCATTACCTGTCATATGATGACATCAACTTATCGCCTGATTTGGAGGCAATCTGATAACTAACCTTTCTGACCCAAATTAGCCTTGTCTCAAAGCGCTTGAATAATTGTAACTTTTAATCATGGTTGGCGGATTATGGTCAATCTGACATTGCTATTTTGGGCTTATTGTCCAGTCACATCATAATCTTAACTCTACCCCCTCCCCTTGACTGGACAATTTGGTTCCTATTGTTTATATGCCCAATGAAACTTTGCGTGCAAGCAATTAATGATCTGACTGCACGTGGGGTCCTTGATAGTGTAGGTGTCAATGCCTGTATTCATGAATATCTCAAATGGACCAATCCAGATGTTCGCTAACTTGTGCTTCCTCCCAAACCCATGTTGGTTGTGGAATAGAACCATATCCCCATCTTTGAACTGATATAGGCCTCTACGCTTTACATTATTGGCCACCTGATTCTTAATCTTCTTGGCCAAAATCAAAGAAGTACACTTCAGTTTACAACTTGATCAGTGTTTCCACTAGGTTAGTCAAATAATAGGGGGGATCCATTCCCTTGGTATCTTCTACACAAGCATAAAGCAGTGCCAAAAGAGCTGGGTGCCATCCATATAGTAACTGAAAGTGGATCTTCCCCATGGCATAATGATAGCTAATGTTGTATGCAAACAAGGCGGTGGAAAGGAGGGAACTCCAATTGGAAGGTCGATCCATTACCAATTTCCATAGTATGTTCACCAAGGTCCCATTAACTTGCTCAACCGTCCTGTTGGACTTGATGTGGTATGGGGTCATTAGAACCCCACAGGTGCCCATCAGTTTATTTAACTTTGGAAGAATGTGCGAGGTGAAGTTGGTCCCATTATCAGTCAGAATGAACTGAGGAATCCATGACACTGGATGATACATTCCATTAAAAACTTGGCCACTGTGACTTACCCCAAAATCCCATATCACCCTGGATATTATCCACCTGGTCAAGTGGTCAATTGCCACCAGAATGTACTTGGTCCCAGTTAGCTACCATTGGAAGGGGGTTAACGACATCAAAGGAAACTGTATGCCAATCAAAATGGGGTTCACTAATCAGTACAAGGCTTCTGGCGGAACAGCTTCTCCACTTGGCACTGGTGGCAGCAAGAAATGGTTTAAGCACGCCAAAGTTCATGTTTTCAATAATACCAAGGACGCAACAATTCCAATGTCTTACGCACGCCCCATGTCCAACTTCCTTATATGCGCTCATGCTAATGCCAGGCTATGCCGAAGTTTGTGGGCAGTTCACCATAGAATTTCCAATCCACTTGTACAACTCCTTATTCCACTAGAAGGTATTGGCTCGCATCCTATTAAACGCCTTTATCACTTGTGAAGGTTCGTTGTAATATCTGCCACTGAGTATTTTGTTAAAAATTACATCACTGAGATTCACCATAACTTCAATTGTTGGTAGTCTTGATAAGCAATCTGCATTCTGGTATTTGGCTCAAGTCAGTGAAGGATCTCAAAATCAAAAGCCTGCACTTAAGAGCCCATCGGGCTAGACGCCCCTCAGGCTCTTTGATTTTCTGTAACCAGCATAACAAGGCATGATCTTTAACAGCTTTAAACTGGATATCATCAAAAAAGTATACCCTGAATTGTACTATAAGCGTAGATCACCGCTAAGAACTCCCTCTCAGTCATGGTGTAATTGCATTCATGACAGTTTAAGTTAAAACTGCAGTATGTAACTGGGTGCTCCTCCCCTTCATTGTCTTGTTGAAATAGAACCGCCCTAGTGGCAGAAAGAGACGCATCCATCTGTACAATAAGTTCTTTTTCAAAGTTTTGGTAGCATAGCACTGGCGCATTGATTAACACCATCTGAAGGATATAGAAGGAGGGTTGACAGCGTTCTGTCCATTCAAGCATGACATCAATTTTAGTAACGCACACAGGACCTCCAAGAAAGCTAAAGTTGGGTATAAAGTGGCGGTAGTAGTCAATCATTCCAAAGTTACCTTTATGATTCATTTATTTGTCAGAGTAGTTATTTTCTGGATGGCGTCCACCTTGCAGGTTGGAGTTTCAGCCCCTTTAAGTCTATTAAAAGCCCAAGGTACTCCAGTTGGCATTAAAAGTGTGGCATTTACAGAGATTGAGCTTGATGTTGGCTTCAGAAAGCCAGCAGAAGACCTCCTCCAGATGGGTACGATGTTTGGTGAATGTATTTGAAAAGACATTGATATCGTTGAGGTACACGAGACGCATGACAGCTTCAGGTTACTGAGAATGGTGTCCATGGCCCGTTAAAATGTAGCTGGGGCATTACAAAGCCCTTGTGGCATACAGGTCGGTTGGAAAAACCCTTTGGATGTTTAATGAGCATTTCTCCTGTTCCGCCACAGGCAACTCAATCTGTCAGTAAACTGATATCAAATCTATTGCTGAGAATAATGAGCTCCGCCTAACCAATACAAAGCATTATTGATCCACAGCAAGGGTTATGAGTCCTTCTTGGTGATACTGTTGAGCTTCCAGTAGTATATTAATACCCAGTTGGTACCATCCTTCTCTTTGACAATTAGGACAGGCGAGACCCATGGACTCTTTGACGCTTCAAGAATTCCTTGATCCAGTAGCTTTTCAATTTTCTTTGGTTACTAATTCCTCAGATGCCCTAGATTGGCGGATATGCTGCGATCTGATGGGGGAATGATCTCCAGTGTTTAATTCTTGGACCACCCTCAAGTGCATCCTAAATCATGGCCGTTGACAGAAAAAATATCCTTATATTTTTTTTAAAGAAAGATATCAACCAATCCTTCTGTTCTTCCATCAACTCAACTAAATTTTTGTATGCTACCACCGTCATTATGCTGAGTTGCAGTTTGATGGTCAGATCAAATTCATCCAGTGACCCAAATTCAAGAACCTGAAGGACCTCCTCCACAGGGGTTAAGTGTAGATATGCCACTATTTGGAGTTGGCGGTTTTGTAATGGTTCCAGTCATAAGTTTACAAGTAGAACCTTGATCTCCTCATGTCCTGGTAGTATAATTCCTGGAGCCACGTTGGGCTTGAGCTGCAATTGCTGGTAAGGGACAATGACAGCCCCATAGAGCTCAGCTAGTACTTTCACCGCTAACTCAGTGTTTACTATGACTTGATGTCTGGAGGAGATAGATACAGACTCAGCAGCTCTGGAAGGCATCCCTTGATATTCATATATCTGATGGGGAGGGCCTGAGTCCTCTTTTTTAATTAATGATAGTGCACTGGAATCACCCCTTCACTATAGGCAAGGTTGATATATCCCATTTTCACCGAGTCCCTTGGCACTCACTGGAAGTAAAATAAATTGGGATCCGCTGCATCAAATTTTGAAGGTCTGCTCCGTCATATCAATTACAGCACCATAGTGCCACATACAAGTGGTTCCAATTAACAGGTCGTAATGATCATTTGACAGCATCAGCACTGGGGCTAAAATGACAATTGTTCTCAACCCACAAGGGTAGCGCACTATATGCTCCCACAGAGACTGTGTTTTCCGCGCCCACAGTCCCATACACTATGCGGTGTTCCACATCAGACTTTAATGTTGACTTAGCCACCAACTTATGGACAATATATTAACTGGAGCGCCTGTATCTATTATAGCGCAGACTCAGATTTTTGCTACAATAATGTCACAGTATGTACACTCAGAGTAGAAATGAATTCTGATTGTTTAATATGTGGACATTTTAAGGATCTTTTCTCCCAAGGAATCTCATAATACCCTCACCAACTTTAGGTTATATTTAACAATAGCATCCACAGGGAGGGCAATGTTTACCACCTTCAAGAAAGGTGCATCGGAGGATGGATCCAGCTCATCTGTAGAAATTTGGTCAAACATTTGACAGGCATAAAGCTTCAGTTGCTCCTAAGGTCCTTCTTCCACCATGTCCTTGGTTTGCGCCCATGTCAATACATTCACCCCTCCAACGGGTAGCTGATATAGGAATGCATAATTATACTGAGGGACTTCCACTGAATGAAAATGGATAGGTTCAGGTGGGACGTTTGAGGTCGGTATAGCGGTAGTAGAGAGAATCATCTTTACTCCGTTCTGACTTTCCCTGGTAGTACTGGTTCTGCTGTACATATTAGACCTGAAGATTGGGACAAGTTTATGCAAGATGCTTAGGGTGACCACATTGAAAACAATTTACCCTTAGCATCCACGCCCTTGGTTTTTGCACGTTGGGACAGGCCAATAATCAGACTGCTGACAGTCGCATATTTAAGGCCAGGTTGGTAGTTGGGCTGATGATGATTATCATAAACAGGTCTGGAGTGGAAGTCAAACGGCTGGGGATAGCTCAGACGAGGGCGAGGTGCATAAAAATACTACTGGGGGTTACTGGATGTCACATAAACAGGACGGAAAAATTTCCCCAAATAATCTTGTCCATTAACGACAACAGGATGTTTCCACTCTGTATTGGGTGGAGGAAAAGTAGCGGATAGTTGACGCAAAGTTGAACAAACTTGAGCAGGGGTACGACATCATCCAAAGTTGGAGTCATGACATTGTAAAGCTTACAATATGGCTTCACTGCCAAGGTCATTGCAATCCACACATCAGATTTGGACAGAGTCCCCACACTTATTGACACATGGGCTTCCGCCATAAAGCAGTCATTAAAAGCAGTGAGGGTCTCATTCCGTTGAAACCCAATGGTTAATAATTCAGCCTTCTGCTGTGACATCTTTGTGGTACCCCAAACAACTTCAGCACAATATTTTTCACCTTTTGGTATGTAACGGAGCTGTTTGGAAGATAGCAGGTGACTTGATCGGCACTTCCAACTTCTAAGGTGGACATTAGTAGTTTTGCTTTATGCCAATCTGAGGCGCCTTCTGCTGCAAACTTAAATTGCTTAAAGAATCCGTGGATGACCATTTTCAATTAAACAGAGGCAGCTTATCAATATAAAACTCTTGAAGAAGCTCATTCTACCATTTGAGAACAGCATTCAGGGCGAGTTTAATTTCTGCATATTCAGTTGGCACAGTGGACTGGAAGGATTCCCTGCAGTGCAGGCCTGATGCGACATAGCTGATGATGGAGTACTGTAATTTTTAGTGGTTGAAGAATGGGCATCCTGTAGTGAGCACTACTATTATAATTTTGGGCGTTAGATTGGCTATACACTAGAAGAGTTTTTCAGAGGGTCAAGCCCACTGAGCAATAGAATGAAGATATGGAGATTACCAATCTCAAAATACACTTAATAAATATATAAATATGGAGCAATTGACCCAGCAACATTTCTTTGTTTTATCATAATATTATCTGTGAATTCTCTCTGTTCCGCTCTACTTTCTATACTAACAATAAACCTCCTTCAATCTTATCATATCACTTATATATCAGTGACTTTGGTCGATACTGTCATTTTTTGCTTTGACTATTCATTCCACCGTATCCTCATTATTTCCAGCCAAGTGTACTATTTACTGAATTCACAATCATTTTAGTTAAGGCGACCCACTCATTATTCATTGAATGTTGACATCACCTTATTTCCTGATTTGGAGGTGATCTAATAAATAATCTTTCTGACTAATATCTCATATCTCAAGACTCTCAAAAATTATGATTACTATGAATCATGGTCAGCGGATTATGGTCAATCTTCCATGGCTATTTTGGGCTTGTTGTCCAGTCATATCAAATTTGACAGCAGCACCCAAAAGTGAGAGACTATAGGAGTACTTATCTAAATTAGTCTGTGGGGACAAATCATAGGGCTTGGGGTATTTCTAGTATAATTGCCTTCAACCAACTTCAATTAAGACTCTGGCGGATAGCTATGATAATTATAATAAAAAACATACCCAATAGTTTACGACGGTGCAAGGTATAAAATTGAACAATACGATTATACTTAAGAGTGGTGAAAATTGCACTGGCAGAGAAAAGAGTTCTGCTGTAATAATTTTTACTCAAAGCGCTGAGGTGAAATTGCCAAAAGTAATTTGATACAGCTTTAGCGACTCCTAAGAAGTCAGGGGCCGTTCACTAGAATATTATTAAGTGATCAAATATTATATCTACATATTAGTATAAATATAATTATTAAATAGATATTGCATAGTCTGATGATAGGTCAAACCAATTGAAACGATTGGAACTCTGCCGTGGACTAATATATTTATTTTCATGCTGTCTATGGACTTCTGAGTCTATTAGTACTATGACACCCAAAGGACTCATATCACCAAAACATCCTTACCCTCTCCCTGCTTTGTCCTATAACATTGAGATCATACCCAATGTGTTCCTATGTATAAGCACTGAGATTTTCTTTGTGGGTATATACCAGAAACGCTCACATTGCTCATAGTGAAACCCTCTTAATCCACTTATACTATGATTCACTGATCACAAGAAATTTCTTATACTAAAACCCAAGAGCTTAAACCAGGACTAGAGCTTTCATGTGGCTGTAGCAGCAATCCTACAACTAATAAAACAAATCCCTGTTTAAGACCTAAACCCTGACCTACATCATTAGGCAATACAAACTTCTTGACCAAATGCAGATATGGAAGACATTTGCAATAGGGTCGCTCAATCAATGGAGACACTCTCCATTCTCCTGGCACTGGCACCAGATCCTGGATGATGTAAGATATCCCCAGTCAGGCACCGTGATAGCTATTACTCCTTGCACTTGGCACAATCACAAATCATTAACTGCAAGTTTAGCATAGATGAACTCAGCTTTAAATGAAGCACAACACTAGTTTGGGAATTACTGACAGCCTGCAACTCATGGAAATCGTGGCCTCTAAGTCCTCCCATCCCACACAGAAGATCTTGAAAAATTCATATATGGTTTTAAGTGAGGAGACCATGGACTCATACATTATGAATGATGACTCTGCAGAGGAGGCTGATGAACATCCTCTGGAACTTCCTCCATAACGTAGTGAAGAAAGAATCCTGACTGGTTCCATCAAAATCAGCCGCTTATACCAAAAAAACTCCTATTACAAGTGGATATGCCCGGTTTGTGTCAGGGAACGGGCGTTCCAAATAAACTCTGGATTCCATCTTAGCTGTAGCACCCAAGACAGAATTTTCAGGCCATAAGGTACCTCCATTCTAATATGAGGATTGAGGGTGAAGTGTAATTAATAGCGTGGTGAGGAGGTTGATTGGGTTGGATGCTTTATGACAATTAAGTCTTGACACAATTTCTTATCATCTCTAGTCCCAACTAGATCAGCAGCTAAAAATGACTTACCAACCACTTGCTAAAAAACTAAAGAGTTTAGTCCTCCCATAAACCCTTATAATTTAAGCTAAATTAGAATTAAATGTAGATATAATCTATTTTAAAGAACAAATATAGTTCTTAGTTTTTGTTAATGAGAAAATAGGTAAAATGATACCCCAACGATAAATAATGAGCAGGTTGTTATCTATTAATCATAGCCGATGTGGGTGATGGCTTAATAACCTCAATTAAATGTAATAGCAGCTTTACTCTTGATAAATAAACTTTGGTATATGATTCATTTTTTAGGTTTCAATTTCCAAAATTGAGTTTATTTATCAGAGTTTGCCTTACAACTTCAGATTTTTTTAACATGATCAATTCCATATTTGTATTCTTTTTGTTCTTAACTTTGTTTTTACTATAATTCCTACGTTAAATTTCTCATCTGGAGTACTTCAGTAATCGAATTATTAACAGCTATGAGCACTCCTGGTTGAGCCTTCTATATGGATTGGGCAATTATAATTGTGCTTTTTTGTAAAAGATTATTATAAACTAGGTGCAGAAATGCTGATTTATAAAAGATATGCTCTTCAGATTAATTGACAACAAAGGGTTTTGTATTAAGAATTGGTTTGGAGTGAGGGTTTAGATGAGGAGTAGTAGCGGCAACCTATCTTTCATCCAAAGTAAGCCAAACTCATTAAGCTTAGTAAGGGACATAGCCCTATGGTTGGTACCACTCTTAGTTCTAAAGGGGTGCAAGGTCCCATCTGTATAGTAGCTATGGCAGGCGACCTTAAAGTTTGAGGCCAAAAGCCAGACTAAAAGGACTTTAGATAAGCCGCCTTACAACTTCAGGCTTAATTAAGGAATCCCAGGATGTAAAAGGAACATCTATGAATCCTCAAATTAAGAAACTAACCCTGAATTCCATCAATACAGATGGACTGCAGGACTGCAAGTTCAGGGCTCTATTACTCCACATCTTCATGTTGGCGTGAATTGATGTTGCTTCTTTCCAGGAGCCACACTTCCACATCTTGAAATGAGACATGGTAGTGCACTTTGGAGGAAACTACTTTTGGAAGGCCCATACCGCCCTCAATATCCTCAACCTCTGGGAAACAACACATCACTTTTAATTATATACCTAGAAGGCTGGCTCACAATAATTAAACTTAACGCCATAATCATTCTTCTTCTCCAGCATCTATTCTTTAAACGCAGTTACTTATCAACCTGACTTCTCAATGACCTAGTTTAGCTTAATCTTTCAAGAAACAATCTCTTATGAGAGACTTTAACATCATATTAGTCGATATTGGGACCCCTAGCCCTCTATGGTGGAAAACCATCCTGACAATAGCTTTAACATGTATTTTTAATTTTGCACTTACTTAATGGATGCATTACCCCCTCCACGTATGGGCTCAGTTGTCTGACCAGAATCTAGTATGATGAATGGACCTCCCAGCCAGCCTTATAAGTAGGTATCCCCAATAGTTCCGCTGCTCATTAATCAAGTCTCATCTCCTGCAGCACGAAATAGCGATCTGAACAACCACAAGTCTCTCACTACATCCTACCACTACACTTAATCTGTTGTGAAGATTCTGGTCTAGATCATGTCTCCCCACATAAGAACCCCTTCTAAGGAAAGTCTTACTATGACTATTCGTGACTCCCACACCCTCCCACCTCTTACCCACTTTTTGCACCATTAATATCTTTGGATGACGGCCAAGATGGGACTTGATTACGTTTCTTACGACTGCACCATGAGCAAGAAAACATTGGCTGCAGAATTAAAAGGGATCGTGCCAGTACCTAAAATCTTAAACAAAGCCTTAAGCTAGCTCCCACCACCTGGTGATTGAAAGCATAGTAAGAAGCACATGATACACTTTTCAAAGTAGCTTAAAAATCAATAAGAGAGGAGGTTAACTTCACATCGTCCCAATACTATGAACAATGGGAATGCCCACATGCTTTTCTTTTAAAAACAAAATTTTTATCTAGTGTGAACTATAGTACTTTCCTCTGGATTCCAACACTCAGACAATGGAAAAGGAGGAGATCACGGTGGAACTTTATAGTTCTATTTAATTATGTTCAGAGTAAACTATGTGGACTCATCAAACATCCAAGATTTTCTTTGCTAGCTTCTGAATTTTCAAAATGACCCACAGGCAGACAACGTCTTAATGTATTAGTCACCATCCAGGAAGTCATTAATATCCTTTTTTAGGTCCCAATAATAAAGCCATTGTCCTAATGGCATATTTTTTGAAGCTTACCTCCTGGAACCATTGTCAGTGACAACCATCCTCTATAACCTCTTTGTGATTCCTATGGCCAATAGAGATGTACTTCCCAACTCAAAAGGCTAATCACGACTCTCATTTACAGATTTTAGACTATGAAAGCTTAGATAACTGGCGCCCAATCTTGCTGGTCATCTCATTACACGCAATACATAAAGCTTTTTGGCCAACCGGCTCATCCAATTGAATTTTCCTCATCAGGAGTTTTTATAACATGGCTTTTTTTGGTAAGGTCGCTTTGGGACGACTACAAAAACTTTACGAAACTCTAACTACTAACTATCATAAAAAAGGACATGTGGCTCTCCTTGACATAGTAATAGGGTATAACAAGGTGACATAACCTAATCAACGCTTAAATAGAATGCTACTACTCTCAACTGATGACCATAAGATGGATCTCGGAACTCTACCTGTAACTCTACATAAGATTGGTATCCCTCATTGGCTTACCGCAGAGGTAAGTTAAGAGAGGGCTCAGTCAAAAGTATTCCTAACAAAAGCTCTGATATAATCTACTTCAACCCCCGTTAGTCTTCCTTTAGGAAAAGCTGTCTAGGATTCAGGTACCAGGATAAACACACCCTCACAATGTCTTTACATATGATATTAAAAACACGCTCTTCTTCCTTAGTACACCAACTTCAAAGAAATGACTCTTATAAAAGAGTTTGAATTGTCCAACGCGAAGGATAAAACCGTCAAGACTAAGCTAGTAAAGGTTGACACCCTCACCTTACCCTCGCCATTTTAAATAAACCCACGTGTGACACTTTCCATTACCTTAACATTTTCACCACTCATAAAGTGGTAGTGACAAAGGGCGACCAGGAAAAATCCTTGCGGCAATGAACGCCAATTTTGTAAACTGTTTTCTGTAAAATCACACTACAGGGACATGTAATGGTATTTAATATGTTAATCTTATTCAAAGTCTGTTATTCATCCACGTCTGCCCCGCATGGACATTTCTAAATGAGGTTTAATGTGATGTTTTGTTGTTGGATCTGTAAATCCAGCTGCCTACCTACAACTCCAATAAATATATCCTCCAAAAATTGAAAAGTTTTTGGACCTCATGGACACACTAGCCCATGTCATCTCCATTTACCCCAAGTTCCTACGTCTGATTATATGCTATGACATTGTCCACAGGCCACAATGGGTTCCATTACTATGCCAAGAAGCATCTGTAGTACTGGGACTGCTACAGATTCACAAACATCTATTGGAAAATTTTCTTACTCCACTTGCTTCAAAGACTCAATCCTTCTATCAATACCTACTGGAAACAGGATCTAACCTTAAAGCCCGTAAATTCACAGGTCAAACTGTAAAACTTATAAGGCCTCCTACCCTCTTTCTTCCCAGAATGCTACTATTTACACATTGCCTAGCAGTTTCTATATGAAGAAGATAAGGCTCTTAAGCATAGAAATCTCACAGCCACAACGTCTAAATGGCACATACTACTTCAAGTAAGTTTTTTTCATATCAACATCTTTTTTCCAAAAAATCCTTTCCAAAGTTTAAAATTCTATTGGAATTTTTTAGTAATGGTAAAATTAAACTAATTTTTCGAGAAATGAATTTCTGTCTACTAATTCAGGCTCTGTCTTTTATTTTATTTCCAATATCATATTTTCCTGTTGCCAATCACACGCCAGGATGCTGTGGGTGGAGTGCATCTTGATCAAAGAGACTGAAACATCTTGTAGCTTAATTAGAGAGCAGGTAGTTATGGCTTGCCTCATCACCACTCTCAACCCTGATTATTGTGATCATTTCATGATTCAACCTTTCCTCTCAATTGCAAACCACGAAGAACTTGCATCCCAAGAATATATTTAATGATCAAAAACAGATTGATAAGTCCCCTTTTTCATTAACTTTATTAGGCCAGGCCCTCAATTGTGAGGGTAAAGGCCCGTTTTACTATTTTTATTTTTGTTGTTTAAAAAACTTTGCTCTTCTAATTTTGCATAGTTATCATTTTTTCTGCATCTCAAGCATCATAGTTCACTTTGCAGCCAATATGCTCCTGCTTATTTGGCTTACCCCTCATCATATAAGGTTTACATACCATCATTGTCATGGTTAAATGACTTGATAGTAGGCACCAACCCCAAGGATAGGCTGGGCGGCAGGAGGCCCAAAAGGTAAAACTTCAGGCCTTTCTGACCTCAAGCACACTTTAGACCAACGCTGGGTACAAGCCAGGTATGCCCAGATTAATACTAGTGAGGTGCATAACGCCCAGCTCCTTGTATTGACTCAGGAGTTAAAATGAATGAGTTATTCAGTTAACAAAGATGGTTCAATTTGGTTGATTGAGGAACGGGGGTTCTAAACCCGTTCCATTTATAAAATTATGCATTTGGGTAGGGTACAAAATCAACTAATTACTTGATTGAAGTCAGTTTTGGTGTATTCTACCAATTCATATGGAGTTTTTACTTATTGGTGAATCAGTGCTTGGGACCATTTCAGAAGACCCAGAATTATCCCAACAAAGTTTAAACTTGATTTTCATGACCATCACTCCTTGTTGGTCGACTTTTCACAATAAACTTTCCCTTTTCCCATTTTATTTTATGTTATTTTGGACGATCCTGTGCGCGGACCTCTTTGAAATAGTCTCACACTGTTAACCATTTCATTACAAATATGATTAGGTTATCCCCTATTGCACCATTGGTTCACCCAGGTTCCCTCCAATCTGGGATGCTTACCCCTTCTCCCTCTGTGCACCGCATCATTTTTTTTGGTTATTTACCTTAAAGATCGCACTCCTCTATTTAAGTTAGTATTGCTCCAGCACTCTCTGCTGGGCGCTAGTGACTTTTATTTGGGTGAGTTGTTCCATAGCGTTGGCCCTGTGCACCGTGCACTACCATTCTGGAAACTGGAGAGTTAAAAAACTCTCCTTACATTATTTGACAAACCTCTTAATTTTTATGTGCACAAACTTTTCTGTGTGGGACTTTTACAAAGTGCAAATGGTGGGCGCTGGCTGTGGGATTCAGTTGTGGTCAGCTGCACCGCTGTATCCTCTTATTTCCTGTGGTTGGAGCATATTGGCATTAATTTTGGTTGCCTTCAACTGGAAAGTACCCACCCTTCATGCTCATACCTGGTGGATATGGACGCTTCTGGGTCCAAAAGTCGTGATTCCCCAACCTTCCACCAAAATTATAGAATCAAGTTTTATAAACGGGGTTTACTTTGGCAGAACGTTCAGATGATGCCTGCAGAATTAGCGCAGATGGGTCTGGGGGAGTTGGCCTTAGATAATGTCGGATATTCCATTGCTGTTATGAGAAATTAGGTTATTCGCATCTAAAAACGCGTTTTATAATAAGAACCCTATAAATACATCTGATTTATATTTGCTCTCTCATGGCTCAGATATGGAACCTACTCCTGTGTATCAAATCACCCCAGAAAACCCCGTTTGACCTCTTCCATAATTCACAGCACATAGGAAGTTATAAAGAAGCTGCGCTTACAATACAACGATGTTTATGCCCCTACTGAAGATATGGTGGGATATGTGGCCTCATAGTAATAGTGGCTAAATATCTCTCTCCATTCTTTGATTCAAACACATACCAGTGTGACATGTTAATGCCAGATGAAGAGTTTGGTGATGATGTACTGGCGTTTTCTGCTTTAAATAAAGACCATCGTGGTATTTTCTATTGACTGCTACTCTTTCCTCCCCTTTAGGGAAAATTCAGCACCACTATTCTGGTGGATACTGGCGCCTCTGAAAACTTTATGGACCAAAGACTAGCCGACTACCTTGAGCTGAGTTACTTGCCAGGTGGTATGGTTAGGGGAGGGTTGTCCCAAGGTATCTCCACTCTGAAGATCATTGGGACAGTGGACTATCAGGCTGGCAAGTAACACTTGTTAAATAACTTCCAAGCTATCAAAACCTCTTGTTCCCTATCATGTTTAGGTGTGGAGTGGTGGCGGAAGTTTGACGTTAGAACCAACTTGAAAGAGAATACCCTATCCCTAACATTAAAGAATGGTCGCACATTAGTTTTTCCTTTGTCTGAGGCTAACGTTCAGGGCGAAATTCTCCACTGGCCTCACCTTCACACCATTAGCCTTACCCCTTATGCTGAAGCCACCGTGGAGGTTCCCCTACCTTCTTATTTGGAGGGTTTGGAATCTTCCTCTGATGCAGCATCAGCTGATGCATTACCTGATCATTCCGAGTATGACTGTGAGTTTAAGCTTACTGTGGATCTGGTGCGGATATCTTACCCCATTTAACCATTGACTGTCCTGGAGGTAGAGGCGTTAGATGTGTGGGTGAAAGAGCAGTTAGCCAAAGGCGCGTTTTTTCATTGTACCTCCCCCATATGCTCCCCACTTCCTTTGTTGAGAAGGCTGATGGTACTCTACGCCCATGCGTAGACTATGAAGATCTAAACAACTTCACTTTACCAGATCTCTATCTCATCCCTTTGGATTCTCAGATTTCGCGCTATGTGGAGAAGGCTAAGTTTTTTTCCAAGATGGATTGCCTCAATTTGCAAATCAGATTCGGATTAAGAAGGGGAAAGAGTGGTTAACTGTGTTCTAACCAGAAAAGGGATATTCCAGTTTCGGGTAATGCCCTTTGGGTTTAAGAATGCTCATGCTATCTTTCAGAGACGCATTGATGCAGCGTTGGGGGACTTGTTAGGGGTATGCACAGATGCCTACATGGATGATATCCTGGTGTTGACCCCTGATTGTGAGTCCCATGCGGTACATGTTTGGCAAGTGGTGGAGAGGGTAAGAGAAGCCCGTCTCACGCTAAAGATCAGAAAGTGTTAATTCTTCAAGTCCCAAGTCACCTTCCTGGGCAAAGTCATGTTTGACCAAGGACACATGATAACTCCAGACAAAGAGAAGGCTATTTGTAATTGGCCCACCCCCACTTTGGTCAAGGAATTGCGGAGTTTTTTGGGGATGTGTACGTTCCTCAAGAAGTTCACGCCCAATATTTCTGAGGTGGCAGCGCCCTTATATAAGGCCAGCGGTGCAAAGGTGATTTTGTGGTCCCCCATTTTGGAGGACGCTTTCCAAGCAGTGAAGTGCACCCTGATGTCCACGACTGTCCTTCACCATGTCGACCCTTAAAAGGAGCTCATTTTGTCCACTGATGCTTCCAACTTCGCCATAGCGGCCACCTTTTTACAAGTAGATGAAGATGGGCTAGAGCATCCCGTGGAATATTTTCTAAGAAGACGTCTTTGCCAGAGTTGAATTATGCCGTTTATGACAAAGAGTTACTAGAAGTGGTGGAGGCGCTGACTTATTGGCGTCACCACTTGCATGGCTCATTCCAACCTTTCCAGGTATGTACAGATCACTGTACCTTGCTGTACTACCGCTCTCCTAATGTCCTAACCCCACGGCAAACCCGTTGGCATGAGACCCTTGCCCAATTTGCATTTTCTTATGAGTTTACCAAGGGCAAGGAGAATGGTTTTGCGGATGCTTTAAGACACAACCCTGCTTTGGCTCCTGATCCAAAGGAGGTAGAAGTTTATAAAACCCAGTTGATGATTCCACCGGGCAAGATTTTATCTCAACTTCCCAATTCCATGGCCAACACACCAGCGCTTGCACTTCTGGAAAATTTGGAGAAATACAGTATGTTCATAAAGGTAGTCCTTTCTCAGCCGTTATCAGCTGAATATACTATGGTTCTCACTAAGAGCGCTCTGAATCAGGAGAATTTATTCAGGGGTTATCACATAAAAGATGAGAGGGTGTGGTTTCAGGGGCGTCTAAGGGTTCCTGCTCGACCACTGCGCCTAGAAATCTTCCAGGAACATCATGATAGAATCACCTTTGGTCATCCTGGGAAAGCAAAGACGTTGGAGTTGATACACCGCACTTACAATTGGAAGGGCTTGCCTGCTCAGATGTACTGGTACTAAAAAGAGAGCCTGATCTGCAATTAAATGAAACCCAATAGTCAACCTTTAGAGGGTTTGTTAATACCAGTCCAAAATACTGAAGGGCCCTGGACTTCCTTATCAGTGGATTTCATTGTGGAATTATCTGTTTCCGATGATTATGATGCCATCATGGTGGTGGACTGTTTTACAAAGTTTTCCCACTTTATTCCTTAAAGAACAACAATACCGCACCTGAGATGGCCAGGCTCTTCATCATTCATGTGTTTGCTCTTCATGGGGTTCCTCAAGAAATCTTTAGTGACTAGGGACCCCACTTTACCTTTGTATTTTGGGAAGAGTTGTGTAAGACTCTTCAGATTCACCATTGCTGTTCAACTGCCTATCACCCCCAATCAGATGGGCAGACTGAACGAGTGAGACAGTGCTTGAAACAGTTTCTGCAGTGTTATACCACCACAGATCATTCATATTGGGTTTCTCACCTTCCTATGGCCCATTTTAGCTGCAACAAAACTTTGCACTCTTTGATTGGTTGTTCCCTCTTTTTCGCCAACCATGGCTTTACCCCGCCTTTAACATGGAGCCCTGCTTTGTATCCAAAGTTAAAGCGGTGGTAGACTTTGCTAAGACCATCACGAAGGTCCACCAGGGGTTTTTAAGAGCTTGGAGGTGGCAATGCAAGTATATAAGGAGAACGCCAATGGTAAGCAACGAGTGGGTCCAGCTTACAATGAAGGGGATCTTGTGATGCTTGATTCTCGTAAGATCCCTATCAAGCAGCCATGCGAAAATCTGGGTCTAAAGAGGATTGGTCCTTGCCACGTTTTTAGAAAGGTGGGCCATGCCTCATACCCATTGGATCTTCCCTCTTCATTTCAGATCTTCTCTCTCTCATGAGATCAAATTGACGTTGTTTGAGGGCTGCACTTGAAACTCCAGAGGCTTATCTTATGGATGGGGCGCTATAGTGGGAAGTAGAGGAAATATTAGCCTCCTGCCGTGTTAAAAGTAGACTCAAGTACATGTTATTCTGGAAGGGTTTTGATGCTGCAGAGAACAGCTGGGTACCAGCATGTGATTGTGTGCATGCCCAAGACCTGATCAAAGCGTACTATTATCGCTTTCCTGAGGCTTCAGGATCAAAGTCCAAGCCTGCCATCGCTGCTATGAAGTTAGCCCCTGCACATAAAATCTTTTCATTAGCAAATGCTCTTGGAGGGGGGTGGCTCTCAAGAAAGAGGAGAGAGTAATGTCATGGTTATATGACTTGATAGTAGGCACCAACCCCAAGGATAAGGCTGGGCGGCAGGAGGCCCAAAAGGTAAAACTTCAGGCCTTTCTGACCTCAAGCACACTTTAGACCAACGCTGAGTACAAGCCAGGTATGCCCAGGTTGGTACTAATGAGGTGCATAACGCCCAGCTCCTTGTATTGGCTCAGGCGTTAAAATGGATGAGTTATTAATTATAAAGATGGTTCAATTTAGTTGATTTAGGATCGGGGATTTAAAGCCCATTCCATTTATGAAATTATGCATCTGGGTAGGGTACAGCTTCAATTGATTACTTGAGTGAAGTCAGTTTTAAAGTAATCTACCAATTCAGATGGAAATTTTTACCTATTGGTGAATCAGTGCTTAGGACCATTTCAGAAGACCCAGAATTACCCCAACAAAGTTTAGACTTGATTTTCATGACCATCACTCCTTGTTGGTCGACTTTTCACAATAAACTTTCCCATTTCCCATTTTATTAATGTTATTTTGGACGATCCTGTGCATAGAACTCTTCAAGGAGGTCATGCGTTATGTTAACCATTTCATTACAAATATTATTAGGCTATCCCCTAGTTCACCATTGGTTAGCCCAGGTTCCTTCCAACATGAGATGCTTATCCCTTCTCCCTCTGTGCACCGCGTCATTTTTGGTTGGTTATCTACCCTAAAGATCGCACTCCTCTACTTAAGTTAACATTGCTCCAGAACTCTTTTCTGGGCTCTAGTAATTTTTATTCAGGTGACTAGTTCCCCTAGCGTTGGCCCTGTGCACCGTGCACTACCACGCTGGAAACTGGAGAGTTATAGACACTCTCCTTACAATCATAGTAAATTATCTTGTGCCTCAACTGGTTCCACTAGAACTGTGTAGTGCTAGCCAACGCGGTCTTGGGCTCCCCTTGGATTAACACCAACATGCCTTATTATATAGAAGGGTTAAACCAGATTTAGCCTCATTTAAACATTTGTGCACATGTTAATAAAAAATATTAATTTCTCATGCCTTAAAATTGTTTAATTTGAAAGATATTAGAATATCTCAGGATGTCAGACAGTTAGATTTTTTGTATAAACACAATGATGTTAGTACTTTTATATGAGGAAGAGTTCATTTGTTTTATTTTCTGTGGTTTGAACAACTTTGCATTTTGATGCCCTATAAGTAGTAAGAGAATGAAACTAATTATGCAATAATATAAAGTAAAAGATTCATGAATTTCTTATAAGGAGGTAATTAATATAAAAGGCGCATAATAACTTTGTGGTGATAAAACTTTTAGGCTATTCACAATAAGGACCTTGCTAGTATTTCTGGGGTGAGGGTCAAATAATGACCTATAATGCTTGCAGACTTCTAGCTACTAATTTCCTAAATTGTGCTAGAGCATCTTGATCCTGTTGTAGGTAATCATTAAGCCGAATAAGTCAATCTTTCAAAAAGTATATAGGGTGATTTACTCCTTGTAATGATTTCTAATAAGAACTTCTTTCTTCTTCAACGCCCTGGAACTATCAGTCAGAGGGGATGATTATAATTTATTTGTGAGAAATTTTATTGAAGTTGGGATTATAATGTGTCATAGTATTATCTCCAACATAACCCCATCAAGGTCATTTGCAGGGGTACTTGATCTTGAAAGAACTTATTGTGGACCCAATTACCATGGTACTATGAATAGTAAAGTCTTATAGAGCATTCAGTTCCTGTTTTGTAGATAAAGCAATAGGGACCTTACTAGGAAATGTAAAGTTTTTTAGATTTATCGTCAGGTTGGTTACGGTATAAAAATACAAGGTCTCTTATAGGGAAGATTGGGAGAGTTGTTATGGGTATTTAATTGGGCTGTCCCCATAGTAATAGTCAAAAACAATTTTCTATTGAGGCTGACTTCATAATCTTATTGTATAGTGCCCTCATGCTTAATTTGTTCCTATTGGGAGCAGCACTTTCAGAAATGGCTGTATATTACTAAAACAACATAACTCTCTCCCGTAGAGGACCTAGAAGGGCGATATCTTAAATATGCTATGGTAGCTTTCTCTATAAATCAGCAGGGCTCCTGGCAGGTAGTGGTTAACACGTTGATTCGGTTGAATAAATCTTGTAAATGATAGGTCCATGGTACATTTTATCATTTAACTGCCCCCTTAGACAAAGGGTTATAAGGATAGTTTCTTCTGACTGGTGCAAAAATTCATTATTAAGTTCTTGTACTATAAGGGAAGATAAAGTTAAGTCTGTAAACAAAAGCAGGATCAAAGGGAATAAAGTTGTGTAGAATAGGATTAAAGAACACGGTGTCTTTCACAGTTGCCAAGTAACAGATATAGCCTTAAATTACTTAGTTAAGTGGTCTATTGGTAGAGGAATTTAATGGTCAGGAAGCCATTATGCAATGATCCTACTACATCAACTCTGACCACGCTAAATAAGCTTGAGGTGGCCATCATTTGGTGTAAATTTGTGGGCTAGAGCAATCTTAAATTTTAATTTTAATTTTAATTTAATTGGGGAAGGCCGACCAGGGGATGAACACTTCCAATAAGTAAACTCAACTAACAAAATGAACTTTAGCGAGAGGAGGGCACCCCAGAGAAGCAAACAATAACTCCTGTTTCCAGCGGGAACGCCAAGAGATGGAAGGGGGGTAACGTATGTAGGGGCTTGCGCCATTATTGAGCACGTATGTAGGAAGGGGTCTGAAGCGGAGAACTAAACTGGGAACCAGGATGAGACCAACTGGAGGTGACGGGGTGGGAGGTATAAAAACATCCACGCTTGAAAGTGGTCCACAAAGTGCGACTGGAACTGGCTTTAGCTTCCTGGAGGGTGGGAGTAGAGCCTGAGATAGCATTCAAGACAATCGTATGGATAGTCCAAATAGTGATTGCAACCACTAAGGCACAGAAGGAAGGCAGTAGAGGGGAAACCATAGACAAAGCGAAGATATCCTTAGACAGGATGAAGGGCAGTGTTTGATCCTGGCAAAAAAGACGCTGAACCTCACGCCAGATCTCTTTTGACGGAGGGCACTCTTCCAGGTGGTGAATTAAAGTCCCATACTGGTCACACATGACACATGATGAGTGCAATACATTAGAGCACTCAGCTGTATGATATACCTGTTTTAAGCAGCGCCACACATGGGAATGAATATGCAGCAGCAGAAGAGGGTGGTGGGTGTACTTCCAAATGGCTTTCTAGGCATCGAGGGAGTAGGGGATGTCCAACATGTCCAGGTACTCCACTCTGGCTATGGTAGGGGACCTCATGGGTATCACTCCATTTAGAATGGGTAGTACTTGTACTTCCTGGGTGAACTGAGGAGTAGGGCGCCCCCTCTGTGCGGTGTGCCCACTGATGCAAATTCTCCACTCAGCGCTCTGCATGGAGAGGAGACTCTTTTGAAGTGAGGCGACGTCCAATGTGGGCCCGCAACAGAAGGGTGCGAGGTACTTTAACAGAGAATGGGGGTGTGCAGGATTGGTGAGGCCCAGGGCATGGGAGAAGTTGGACTGGGCCATGCGGGACCAGTTCTGGGATGAGATTGTAGGGTTGGTGACTGCAGCGATCCAGTTGCTAAGGATTTTGGCGGCGCGGTCCTCATAGTCTAGCAGGCCCATGCCACCACTATGGCGAGGGCCAAACATGACATCCAGGCGCACTGGCGGTGGGCGGCCTAACAAAGCCACTCTTGCAGAAGGGCGTATAATGACTTGAAGAAACAAGGGGAAAACGCGATTGCGTGGGCCCCAAACCAAACTTTAGAAAGGAGAATAGAGTTGGCTAGCACTACACTGCCTGTAAGAAAGGTCTGACGGGCTTTGAGGGAAGCTATGCGTTTTGTAACGTTGTCTAGGATATAATTTTCCATCACCGTTGAGGCGTACCCTCCCGCCTCCACCCACACCCCCAAATGACTGACTAGCCAGTGGTGGGGCTTGGCACAAAGGGAAGCACAAGTGGGGCGGTGTGGGGTGGGTAGGGCAAGCGATCCCGTGAGCAAGTTGTTGAAGCAGGTAGAAAACGGGGCGCTGGGGACCAGCGGGCTTGATACTAACCAAGGAGAACAATTTCGGTTTTGGAGGCGTTAAGTGCAGCATTTTTACCCTGGAGTAAACCTGGATTTAGCTTCAAGCGCGCGTGCATCATGATTATTAGACACCCCAACCACACATAATAATCAGCAAACGCCAACATCTGACTGATGCTTGGCCTTGAACGTGGACAACAGTAAGGCGGGCATTCACATTTTGAAGAAGTGGGTCAATGCTGAAGTTATACAAGAGTGGGCTTAGAGGGTCCCATTGGCGTAGGCCCCTTTGAGGGAGAACCACATCCGTGAGGAAGCCAGGGCCACGCACAACCATTATAGAAGATTCTGTGAGCAACATCACCCACTTAATGAAACAATAGGGGAGGTGAAACTTGTGGAGGCAGGCTCTGAGGTAATCACAGTTCACTAATCATAAGCCTTCTGATGGTCTAAAAAAATAATTGCTCCAGAAGCCATGGATTGGCAGACGTTGGCTATGGTGTGTATGTTGTCCCAAATTGACCTTCTGAGTATGAAACCGAATTGTTCTGGGGAAATAAGAGCATAGGAAAAAACCCCTAGACGGTTTGCCATAATTCTATAAAGCTTTTTGTGTCTGTTTTAGTAAGTGAAATGAGGCGCCAGTTGGCCAAGTCCAGCTTATCCTCTTTTTTGTATAACATTATCATGAAGTCCTCTTGACCTCCAGGAATGAGGGACGTTTCCATAAGGCATTGGTTTATAGAGGCAAGCAGCAAGGAGGAAAGATATCTGAAATACTTCTTATAGAACTCATAAGTGATGCCATCTGAACCTGGGTATTTCCTGTACGGTGCACCACAAACGGCAGACCAGAGTTCATCCTAAGAAATCAATATATTAACTACAGAAAATGGGAAACAGTGCGGATATGTGCACTTTTGAGATAATTGTCCACTTTGGACGGCGGAACTGGATTGGAGTGATACAATTTGGAGTAATAGTTTCATACTTTGATTGCCACTTCAGCAAGATTATCTGCGATGGAGTGGTCTGGCTTTTGCACCTGTGTGCAGGCCAAGCTCTGGTGTGGTGCAAAGAATTTTTGAAAAAAGTAAGTGGAACACATATTACCCGCTGTATATGCTTTGCTTTATACTGAACACAAACCCAATTCTTGTGTTGTCTTACTAGAGCAATGAGGCGAGTGGACACTTCCATCCATTTATGACCCCAAGCTGGGCTGTAGCCTGCCTCTGGAACATTGGATTCCAGATGGTCCACGTCTGCCACCATGCGCAAAATGACTGCTGAGGCATTCTGCAAGCAACGTGATGAGATGTGGCAAGCCTGGTGGAAGGTGTTTGCTTTGAAGGTTGACCAGGTGGAGTTTGAGTCTGCACATAATAATGTGGCAAACTCCAGAGCTGAGGTCTTGGTGTCCACCCATGAGGAAAACCTGGGCGACACAATCTTAGTGGGGCAGAGTTTGCACCACTTCACACCTGGGCCGCTGGATTGGACAAACAGAAGGAAGCTGATACCATTCTGTGTTTGGATAAATTGATTTTCGTCACGGTAAAGTGGGAAATTTGGGATTGAAATTTCAATGGCACGAGAATAAGGTCAATTTGGGTCATAGACCTTAGCTGGCCGTTGTGCACATGGGGGCGAGACATGTTTGTGAGTAGCGGTGCATGATGTGGCAGAGTATTGAACAACCCTAGGGTGTCTTTTAGAACGCAAAGTTCAATGTGCCCCTGTGGGAGTGTAGGCGATGAGGGCCAGCGGTCTGTGGTTGGGTTGGTCCAGCATTTCATGTCACCAACAATAAATGTGTTGGGGGGTAGTGGAAGGGAATTGGTGGCCAAAAAGTATTCCTAAAAATCTCATGCACAGGTTAGGGCATAAATGTTAGTGACATCATGCACTTCGTCATCCCATGAAAAGGAGACTACAGGATGCAGCCGTTGAGGTATGAGGCTGACGAAATAAATTTAAAACTATGGGTCACTCAAACAAGCACCCCACAGTGCGGTGGCCAAAAGGAAAGGGAAGGGAGAAACATGGTTGCCCATGTTTCCTCTGCACCACGTAGACAGTGGGTTTCCTGAATGGCCAGGATGTCTACGGGTAAATTATTTTTAAAAAACTCAGTTTCCTAGCCTGGGACAATGAGGTCTTGAGTCCAGCAATGTTCAACGTCCCTAAAGTAAAGGCTCCCCCGATTTTCAACTTAGGTGCGAGGGGAAGGGCACCTGCGCCATTCAGCCTTCTCGTTCTCAGCATGTCACTGCCTGGCAGTGTGGGTGTTCTGTTCTATGGAGTATGGTTCAGTATGGAAAGCTTTAGCAGCGGGGTTTGCGTTTACTTTTGCCTTCTGCTTTTTCCCCACTGTAGGACGAAATTTTGGCGTTTTGTAAACTTGCGGTGCACCATTGCATGAAGGTGGAATTTTGGCAGGAATATTGGTGAGTGACTCAGATTGAATCGATGCTTGGTAGCATTAGTCAGGTGAAACCAACTCATCCATCAGGTCTTCTTCTTGGGCGGCCCAATATGATTTGTGGAAAGATTTGTGAGCCGCTTCTGCTGTGAATGACTCAATGTCCTCCTGGAGCTGGGTGGGCGGGATCATGGACTTGGTCATGGCCGCCGCCTTGGCTACTACTCTGCAGGCTTGCTTGGCCTTCTTGCGCTCCTGCGGGGATACAAGTTTTACTTGAATGTAGCACTCAGGTGCGCCCCATGGGAAGGCTGTGTCAGTGTCTACTGCCAGTTCATAGTGGGCGTTTGCACCACACTTTGCTTCCGGAATTATTTCAGTTTGGTCTTGTCTTCCTTGGCGGGGCAGGTATGGGCCTTGTGTCCAAAAGCATTACAGAAAGTGCATATAGGAGGCGGGATATCCACGGTGACCCTGAATGGGTGGGAGTCTTGCCCATTAATTTCTACAAAAGCGGTGTAAGGGATTTGGGTCAAATCTTCCGCTATCCCCATGGATGGGTGAGAACAGCAATCACTTTGCCTGTGAACAGGTCCAGAATGAGCGCAAAGTGCTGCATCTCAAAGGATTGGATTTCCCCATATTCAGCGATCCCAGCCTTCAGGTGGTGCTCCAGCACAGTGCGCTTGACTGTAGTAGTTAGGAAGTCAAAAGTTACAAAACTTGGTTCGATATAGTCCAGAAAGTGAGCTTCATTTCAACTACCCGTTGACCATCTGGGAGGTCCACAAACACTCGCTTTTTTGCAGCTTCATCTGCCACAAGTTTGTTTTTGAATCCTAGATCCAGCCAACCACGAGGCATGGGGTGTGGTGCGACATACACTGCATCCAGGAAATATGTGTGTACATTTCCACAAAACTTCTCCAAAATCGCTGATTGTTGAATATCCAGGAAGAATCGCACCCCATGTTCCACTGACAATAGTGGTTGGGAGTGCGGCATATTGATGAACTGGCTGCAGCGCACTTGCCAGGCCAAAATTTCTGGGGAAATGGTAACCGCCAGTTTTTTACTATTAATTTTATCTATGCCGCCAGATTCACGGGGCATATATGAAACTTGGTTGATGTAGGGCCTACACCTGTGCCCTTAGCTTTACTTACCCAACTGCTACCCAACATTGGATGCACACTAATCTCCTCGACAAGATTATCAAACTTACCTAGACTTGAATTAAATATGTAGCAAAAGTGTTTTCAATGAGAGAGAAAAGTTGGCTAGAGCAATCTTGATTTCTAACAAGTCAATCATGCTTCTAAACCTCATAAATGGTTATAGCTACTAGATTTCAAATCAATCTGTTTACTTAATTGTTAATGCTTTTTTAGGTAATCATGTCTTACATTCAACTGTCCTTTGAGTATGACTTTAAGCCAAGAGGAGGGCTGCATATATGGTAGTCATCTTCTATTGACCTGGATATAAAGCATTCCCTCTTTTATAGCACTTATGACCAATCCAATATGTGGTACATCCACGCATCTTTATTTCTGTGAGACAAACAAAGAGATCTATAAGCAAAAAATCCTTATATGGTACCGTGGATAATAGCCTATGACATTATATCAGATGGGAAAGGGGGATTGGGGGATCTCCATTAGCGTAAAATGGATGATACACAAGAGGGGGACAGAAGCGGAATTTGGGCTTCAGCGGCATAGGGTTGAAAACTTTCAAGATGAGTATTTACCTAATTGATGAGGCGAGTAGTATGCATAGCTAAAAAATAATGGCAAGGAGAATTTTGTTCGCTCAATTAACTCAGGAACACATTTTTTTTAATTTATTGGTGGGTTTAGAGGTAATTTGGATTAGAAATTGAGAAGATCGCAGCATCAGTTCTTGTGCAGTCTGCAGCAAACACAATATCCTCAATCATCTCCTGGGCTTCATCAGCGAACTCAGGTGGGAAGTTTAGACAAGGATTTCCATTGTCAAGTGGCTCCATAGTCACATGGAGGGCTTAGCATTAAGGAACCTTGGCGGGGGCAGCAGCTGCCTTGAGGGACATCTGTTTCAATTTAAGTGGGGAAGCAATTATAAGGGCGGAATTGGCGTTGAAGAGTCAAATCAAATAAGGGAGGAAAGAATTTGAGCAATCAAAGTCAGGTTTCTAGTATAGGCTACTTTTTAGCATAATCAACTCATTTTAAGAGTTTAAAAGGGTTTGATAAGGAGATACTTGAACCAGAAACAGGAGCTGTTTTTTTAAAATCACTAAAAGTAGGCCCACAAACTGTCAACCAAGGCTGGTCAACTGAGGGTTCAGTCATAACCCAATCTGCAACTGTTTTAGATGTTCATATCTGATTGTTTGGCCCAGGAGAGGTTAAGGCCAAGTCAGGTGTGATAAGTGGAGGATTGAACCCTAATTAGAACATATGCGGATTTGTTGGTGGGGCTGACACTGTAGGGAGGAGCAGTGGAAGCTGAAGCAACGTCAGAATTAGGGAACTTGCACTTCATGTGAATAAGTCTGATGAATAAGGGAAAACTTAACAGCCATTTTTTGATGTGAGCCTAAAATCGGTTGTCTGGGTGGAGAGGACAAAAGTTTTGGAGGGAAAGGCGAGGTGAGTGTCATATTGGAAAGAATGGATGGTTGCAAATGTGAAAGGCCTTGCAAGTCGGCTGGCCCCATTTGGAACCACAAACTGGAGGATGGTATTTGTGCTGTAGGTAACCAATCCCCCAGGAGCTCATGGCGGAGATGGATGGGGGAGAGATGGCTGGGAATCTTAGCGAACTTAACCACCAGAGTGGTGCCACTGACAAACCATGTATGAATGGTTGGGATGGGAATAATTTTAAAAATAGATGGCACCTTTGCCACAGCCATGCCTTGGGCTTACTTGGGAAGCTCAGATTGAAGTACCCTTAAAGGAACGTAAGTCAATAATCCTGGCGGGGTTAAACGCTTCCTGAGCTATCTTGACGATGGCAGCACTCGCCTAGGGAATAAATTACCATACTTGACCCAAATGCCAAAGTAAAAACTTCTCTGAGAGCACCAGGGGCTTCTCAGCGCCTCCTGTGAGCGCACGAGGTGTTGAGCAAGAACCCAAAGGGGAACAAAACGACCATTGGAATTATGGGGCAGGTATAGCCAGCATGGGCGCTCTTTGTCTGTTGCCAAAAAGCACCAGGAGGTTGTGCACCACTACTTCTGTGGGGGAGTAGGCTTCAAAATTTGACAACATTGGATTGTAATTGCTTAATAGTGAGGTTGTTCTTTATAGAAAATATTTCTAAAGTATGATTAGATCAAAATTCATGATTGATACAGAAAAAGAATTTAAAGCATTTCCTATTAAATATACTATTCTCAGCTATCTACTTCAACTTGGCTAAAGTCTTCAGTGCCTCCAATTACCTTATCTATGGCCATCTGATCAGTTCATATAGACATTCTTCCTTGGAAACTAGCAAAGCTATTAAGAGCACATGCAATAACTTACAACATATTAGTAAACTTCCTTGGAGCAGTGTTAAATCATCAATTGTAACTACAAATTGAAGAGCACAACTCGCCACCTCTCATCATGATCCTTCATTTGCTGTAATCATTTTAGGGAGGCATGGTTGGTAAAGACAGCGAAGTTCTTCACGTAAAGGTAAGAGCAAAAGTGCTTAATGGTCTGCAGCACAGTCAAACATTCAAGATAATTAACGCTATAGCTTCGCTCAGTTTAGACAAAATCTTGATAAATTAGGTTGTAAGGTGATCCAAATGGTAGTCATCATTTTTTGCTGATATAGCATCCACGTCCACTTTATAGTCATCAGTAGATACTAAGAAGGAATAGTTTAATAAATTATAATAAGAATTGGCTTAAAACTAGAAAAGTCCTAAGAAGGATGAAGGCCTGGTCCTGCTTAATATTAAATTGAACATGACCCTTTTCTAATTAAAGTTTAATAGGGACTCCACAAAATCAGAAAACAGATAAATGAATTTCTATGGATCTTGTTATTTTAAAAAATCCTTAAATCCATCATACTATGATGGGTAATTTTTTTGAATCACTAAACCTCTATAAAGAATGAATCAGTATTTTGTAGCATAACCTCTTGTTTAAAAATTATAATTAGGTTGAAAAAAGAGCTTCTGGATGAATTATGTTTAAGGAAAGCTTGTTACAACTAGGTAGATCTTCATAAAGATGTTTGAGGTGGTGTTAAGGGCTTTAAAATTCTGCCATGTTATAAAATATACTAAGAAACACAAAAGTTTTAGGTCACCTAGGAGCTCATTCATATCCTGTTAAGTCTCAGGAGCTTTTTAGAGCACTGTGGCATCCGTGTTAGACTAAAAACCCTTCATAAGCTATAAGAGCTAAGGTAGTCTTAAATGTGAAATTAATATGCCAATAACCACTAGAAAGACTTATAGACAAGCAATATTGGCCCCAGCAGGGAGACTAAGTGAGGTATTGATTCAGAAAAAGTGGATAACTAACTTCATTGGCTATAGAGTTGAGCTTGTGGTAATCTAAAACTAACCAGTAGGTGACATATTTTTGAAAACAAGCTTAGGAGTGAGGCCCAAGGCTATGAGTTGATACCATATATCCAGATTATTGCAACTTCTTGAGTTCAATTGACACTTTAGCTTCTTCCACTTTACTCTTCTAGAAGCAAGTCTCAAATAGTTAGAACAATCCGTTTCTACATGATGCGTGACGCCCTCTATTTTAACAATATCATAAGTCATAGTCAAAAAATGATTGTGATATTTTTCCAACAATTGTTTAAATCTTGTCAAGTTTCTGATATGACTGGATGTTAAGCCCTAAATGGCTATAACAGATTGTCTAAAATTCGCCGTTAGACTTTATAGGGTTCTTGGTTATTCTTGGCTGATAACCCCTAAATTAATTAACTGCACAGGTTCATTGTTCTGCAATTCTAAGCGTTTTATAATAGTAAGATGATTTTGTTAGATAATAGTATGGAGAGCATTATCAACAATTGATAAAGTACAAGTCAAGCCCAACGCTTGACCAGTATTTCATCTCAAAGTAAACAGGATGTCCTCAGTAGGGATTCGTTCCCTTCTACCGCCTAACTCAATCCATGCTTAGATCCTCATTTTTGGTTTCTCTCTGGTGAAAAACAGTTGACAACAACCTCCGATTCAGTTCAGCTTCTCTTCTCTGGATCTACGCTCAGATCCTTACTTTTTATCCTAAAGTGTCTCTTAATTTAAAGCACAAAGAAATAATTTCCTTAAGAAAGAATAGAACTCAAAATAGACTCTGGTATAAGTATCTGTATAATTATAAGTATATATGCCTTCTTGTATATGTATGTGTTATTAGTGAATTCTTAGGGAAATTTATAGCGGAAATTTGGCGCCCAACCCTCTGTCATCGCCTCATCAATGGAACGGCAGGCGTTGCTGTTGAATTACCCATCCTCATCTTATCAGCGATGGTCTTCCCCATCGTGGCTAGGTTTTTTTGTGGACATCCTCAAGATCTAAAATGGAAAGAGTTAGAAAACAAGTCCCTAGCGTTTTCCTCTCAAACCCAGAGAACCAACCATATTTGGAAAGTAACTGTCTTAGGTAATGGGATGTGTTACCCAATAAGGTAGGTCACAAACCAACTGATTGATTTTCTAGTTGCAAGCAGCATCACTCGCTTTTAATATTGATCCTTAGATTCCCAATTAGTTGATAAAAAAAACTGACTGATCCAAGTTGGTACAACTGATAGTTAATCATCAATCAACTATCAGATGCCCCTATTTCGTTAGCAACTCTGCCTGAAAAGATCATAAGCATTCATCCAGATCAATCCCCATCAGTTCTAATCCTTGAGAATTACCTAAAATCCCCCAAACATTATTACCCAAAATCAGGGGCAACTGAACAAATTCACTTTGCTATAGAATTATCATCTAGGACCTTTGGTAATCTAGTCAGCTGAGAATATGGGCAAAAATCCCAACATCCGCTGACCATGATTTACAAGTGTATGAATATTTAAGCACCTTGGAATAAGGCAATATTGAGTCAGAAAGGATAATTATTGGATCGTCTTCAATTATGGCGATAAGGCGATGTTATTCATGAAAAATATTTATTATATCTCCTCTAACTAAGACAATAGTGAATTTAAGAATAATAGATCCTACCAGAACCTCAGAGTAACTAAGACAAACTAATGAGGATATGGCAATAAAGTATAGTCTAAGCAAAAGGATTGGTATTGACCAAAGTTGCTGATATATAACCGAGATGAGATGATTGAAGGAAGGAGGATTGTTAGCATGAAGTAAAGATTAGAGCAGAAAGAATCTGTTAAAACTAAATCAAATAAAGCAGTGTTTTCAGAGCTAATTGCTTCGTATTTTATTAAATTCTTTAAGTTTGTTTGAGAACCAAAAATCCCCACATTACCCATTCATTGATCAGCGAGAATAACCCTGTGCGACCCTTACAGCGTATCCCAACACTATCACCAAATTTATAACAGTGGTGCTCACTACAGGGGGCCCATTGATCAACTGCCAGAAAACAAAAAGTATCCAGTCGCCAGCCATGACGAATAAGCCTTCTTTGACAGGGAATCCTCATGGCACATTGCTCCAGCAAAATATGTGGAACTTAAACATGCCTAGATGCGGTGCTCAAGAAGCAGGATGAGATCCTTCAGGAGTGGAACAACATAATAAATTAGCTCAACGACACGTTCAGTCAAATGTGGGTCCTTGAAAAACAAAACAGGTAGTTTGCCACTCGCCTGGATGACACTACCAAATGACTACATTGCGCAGAATGGAAGTTAAACAGCACCTCTTACCCTCAGCGCATTCAAAGTGGAGCAAACAAACTGCAAACGTCCACATGGGAAAGTTATGTATTATGATTATGATGAGGCAGGGTACCCAGCTAAAGAGTCTTTTCTTGGAGCTGCAGGCAGCGGGAGCTACTCCGCCTGTGATGGCAGCATCAGAGATGATTTTGTTTTTGCAAACCAATTCCCCAGGTGATGGCCATACTACCCACCGAAGGGACCCATCTACTTCTTAATCAGCAGATAAACCACCCGCCACTGGCCCTACTGACCTGATATCTTGACGAGAGATCGCTTATGAATCTTGCCAATTCCCAAGTATGCTCCAAAGGCTCGCAATTATGAGTGGGAGGAAGAGATTTGCATCAATAAGCTGCATCCATTTGATTATGATGGGAACATACATGGGTTCTTTAAATAATTTGACTTTTCAGTGGAAGGAGCCTCAGATTGGCGCAAAGCCTGATTGCTGATATTCGCCTTGGGTGTTGGAAGCACTGACAAAGTCACATGCAATCTTCCAAGGAGTTTCATTACATAACAAGAAGTAAAAGATATGGTGCTTCAGCTGTTTGGAGGTACTGAAAAGATGTTGCAGCAGAAGGCTGAGTTCTTGACCTTTGGGTTCCATCATAATGAAACCTCACTGCATTTGTCAAATAATTTATAGTGGAAGCCCATGTGTTAATTAGGAATGGACTTTTTCTGAATATAATGTGGGCATTACAATGACTCCGCGGTGAAGCCATACCACAAACTTTACAATACTATGGTGCCATTGGAAGACAGCATATCCCTGCTCAAGATTGTTCAATTTTTCGATGTTTATCTGCTACTTTTCTCCACCCAATAAAGAGTGGAAACATACTGCCGCCGTCACCAGATTTTTTTTATTTGGGGGATTTATCCCATCCTGTTCAGATTTCACTTAGTAACCCATGGCTTTATTATAATTATGCACTTTGCCCTCGGCCAAGTTTCTCAGCAGTTAATCTTCCAATATGGACCTACTTGCAATAATCGCCAGCAGCCCAACTTCTGACCTTGACCTAATTACACCAACCATCATCAATCAACCTATCAACCTGGCCCTTTATTACGCCAATCAACAACATTCAAATCATTATCCTGGCCCATCTTATGAGAATCAAAAACGCACCCTTATGGGTTAAATCGTTTTAAATGTGGGTACCTTGGCCACCTCTCCTGGAGCTGCCCCAACCGTTGAGGTCACTACGTACAGCAAGATCTGTACTACCAGAAAAGTTTGGAGCGGAGTAGAGATGGGACACTCTACCTCAGCTATCCCAAACCCAAACATCCCACTTGAACTTATTGGAGTATTTAGTGGATGTCAATCAGTATGACAATGAGTTCCTATATCAGCAGCTGGTTGGAGGGATAAATGTACTGAAATGTGCACAAGACAAGGCTGCGGCGTATGAGGGACCTCAAGAGCAACTGAAGCATTATGCCTGTTAGTTATTGAACAAATTTCTTCAGACGAGCCAGGCCTTTCCCAGATGCACCTTCCCTGAAAGGAGTAGATGTCACCTTCCCAGTAGACGCTAAGCCAAAGAATATCCAAAAATTAGTGAGGTGATTATGAGCTTCCTTGGAAAAGAGATCCTTTAAATGTCCACATAACAACAGCCAAAATTCCTCTTATTCTGATTGTACATACTGTATCATTTTTTGTAGCAAAAAATGAGTTTGTTTTTTGATATACGGGCGCCCCAGTCAACTTAGTTTATATTAAGTTGATGGCAAAGTTAACATCAAAACCTGATGTGGAACATCAAATGGTATATGGGACCGCTGAAGCAGAAAAAAGGTCTCTGAGGGAGCGTACAGTGCGCTACCCTTGCGGTTTAGGTCAATTGACATTGTAGATTGGGCAATAGTGTTATCAAACAGCAACTACATAATGTTAATTGGAACTTCTTTCATGTGACATTTTGGGGCTGTCGTTGACATGATGAAGAAGACCTTCAAGTTTTTGGGCAGAGAATCCTAATTTGCTTTACCTCCAGCGGAGTTTCAAAGGCTTGGTGCATATGGGATAAGTTATCCTTGCTTATAGTGAAGAGGTGATTCCTGTTCACCACCATCAATTAATAAACATGACCTGGGCCCTCCCCAGCAGATATACAAATATCAAGGACTGCTTCTCAGAGCTGCTAGGCCTAAAAACATTCCCACCGGACTCCAAGTAATAGTAAACACTGAATTAGAAGTGGAAGTGCCAGCCAAGCTCTATGGGGAGTCATGGTCCTTATCAGCAATTGCAGCTTGAGCCACATGTGGCTTCAGGCATTATACTACCAGGACATGGGGGAGATCAATGTTTTATTAGCAAAGCTCCATATTAAACCATTACAAATCCGCCAGCATCAAATAGTTGCGTATTTATACTTGACCCCAGTTGAGAAGTCCTTCAGGTTCACGGATTTGGGCTTGATGGAAATTTAGTCTAACCGTTGAACTGCAGCTTGGCATAATGATGGTGGTATCACATATAAAATTATTGGGATTATCAGAAAATAAAAAGACCATGAAATAGATTTTTTTAAAAAATATAAAGAGATTTTCAGCCATCAACAACCACAATTTAGAGTGCTCTCAGGAGTGGTCCATTGAAAGTCATGGTAGATCATCCCCTCTACAGGTAATGGCCGATCTGTCAATAAAGGGCAGCTGAGGAAGTAGTAATTAAAGAAATTGAAAAGCTGAGGGAGCAAGGGATGCTTAAAATGTCAAAAAGTCCGTGGGCTTCTCCCAATCTGTTTGTAAAAAATAAGGACGTTACTAATTGGGTTGTGATGGACTACTAGAAGTTCATCAATACCACCAAAAAGGACTATTATCCATTGCCACGGATTGACAATGCTTTGGATTGGTTAGGCGGAGCGCGTTAATTTTGGCAATGGATTTGATATCAGGTTAATGGCACTTTGAGTTGCCCAAAGTGAAATAGAAGAAATGCGCCATAATTACATTTAAGGGTCTGTTCCAACTAAATGTATGCCTCAAGGACTGTGTAACGCCCCAGCTACGTTTCAATGGGTCATGGGCGCTATCCTTAGCGACCTGAAGTTGTCATGTGTTCTCATATACCTTAACAATATCAATATCTTCTCTCAAAATTTTACAAGCATCTTAACCATCTAGAGGAGGTATTCTTTCAGCTCTCTGAGGCCAAAACAAGATTAAGCCTTGAAAATGCCACTTGATCAAAAAACAACTGGATTACCTTAAGTTTGTTGTCAATGCTAAGGGGCTTAAACCGCAGCCAGATAAGGTTGCAGCCATCAGAAAATGACTTTAGCAAAAGCCTTAAAGTGACATGCATGTATTTTTGGGAATGATGGGCTACTACCGTAGCTTCATACCTAGCTTAATATGTATTGGTGGCCCACTATTTGAGTTATTAAAAAAGGATGCTGTGTTCAAATGTATGGAACGCCATCAACACTCCTTTGACACACTTTGGATAGCGCTGATTAGTTTGCCAGTGCTACTCTACCCAAATTAAGCCAAAGAATTCATAATTTAGATGAATTCATCTCTTTCCACTGTTGGGACGATTTTATCCTGAAAGGATGATGATGTAGAGGAGCATCCTTTTGGATACTGTAGTCAGAGCTTGAAATGCCATGAACGCAATTATACTGTGACTGATCAGGAGTGCTTAGATTTGATCTACTCATATGAGCAATTTTGGGTGTATTTCATGAAGTGAAGTTTAATCTTAATGGATCATGCTTTGTTATGCTAGTTGTAGAATCTCAAGGAGCAGGAAGGGCGTCTCGCCCATTGGGCTCTCAATCTGCAGGCTTATGACTTTAAAAACTTCCACTGACCTGGAGAAAAACACCAAAATGCAGATTTCTTATAGGATCTTAACCATTGCCGTTACAGCGGATCTAATTGATGAAATGTATGACAAAGTTCTCATCAGATATGAAAACAAAATGCTACTAGTTATAAAGGCATTTAATGAGATGTGAGCCAATATCTTCTAGTGGAACAGAGAGTTGCACAAATGGATTGGAGATTCTACGGTGAACATCCAACGGCCCTTGGAACGTCATAGCATTATTATGAGTTCATATAAGACAGTTGGACATGGTGGAGTATGCAAGATGTTGGAATTGTTGCACACTCAGTTTTACTAGGAAACCATAAACTTTGATGTGCTTGAGACAATTTTCTTCTGCCACCAGTGCCAAAAGAAAAAGCTGTTCCTCAAGAAGACTTTGTGCTGGTTAGTGAAACTGCATTTTTCCTGGCATATGGTTTCCATTAAAGTCGTTGGGCTCCTGCCAATTGGAGCAAACTGGTCTAAATACATTCTGGTGACAATTGATTACTTGACCAGTTAAGTTAACGCATGGGCAATACAAGATTTGGGGGAGGTCAGAGTAGCTAATTTCATAATGTAATGCATAATTTAGCAATATGGCTGCCCTCGTTTCATCCATACTGATAATGGAACAAAATTCAACTCCCACATCCTTACAAAGTAGAATAAACTGATGAGCATCCGTGGGGTTCTGATGACCCCATACCACGTCGAGTCCAACAGGATGGCTGAGCTAGATAATGAACCTTGATGAACATACTCCAGAAATTAGTAACAGATTAAGCTTCATATTAGTGTTCCCTCTTTTCTACTTCCATCTTTGCTTACATCATTGACTATCTTTATGTCATGGGGAAGAGCCTCTTTCAGTTACTATATGGATGGCACCCAGCTCTTATGGCACTGCTCAATGCATTCATAGAAGATACCAGCGGATTGGATCCTCAACGTTACTTAACTAACCTAGCAAACATATCAATCAAGTTGCAAACTAAAGTGTACTCTTTCAGCTTGGCCAAAAAGATAAAGAATCAGGCCGCCAATTGGGAATGGCATAGCTGCTAGCTTAGTTCAAAGATGGAGAGCTGGTTCTATTTCATGAACAGAATGGGTATGGTCAGAAGCACAAATTAGCCAGCAACTGGATTGGTCCATTATAAATTATTGAGAAAACAGGTAAGAAATTTATACTAAAAAGGACCCTGCAAGCGGTCAGGTTATTAACTAAGTGCATGTGAAGTTCCTTTGGGCTTATAAACAATAGGAGACTTATCATCCAGTCAAGGATAGTAAAGTAAAGATTCTGATATGACTCAATAATAAGCCCTAAATAGCCATGGTGGATTGGCTAAATTCTGTTGACCATACTTTAAAATTATACAAATTAAAGTGCCTTGGGATAAGGTGATTTTGAGTCAGAAAGAATAGTTTTTTGGATTCCCTTCAATTAAGGCAATAAGGAATTGTCAATCAATGAAAGTAACTAGTAGGTTGCCTTGAACTAAGGCGATAATGAATTGAAAATTTTATAAATTATCTGATTAATTCATCCAATAACCCCTATAAATTCATTACTTAAATAGGTTCAGGTTTTGTGAAATTCTCCATGTTGTATAGTAGTTGATATAATCGCTTGATAATAGTATTAAAACTATTATACATAGTTGAATGGAAATATCAGATTTTGGTCTGGCGCTTGGCCAGTATTTCCTCTTAAAATACCTGTGATGTCTTGAATAGGGATTTGTTCCCTTGTACCACCTAACTCAATATACTCTTAGATCCCTGTTTACAGTTTCTCTGGTTCAACACACAGTCAGCAGCAATCCCTGATTTGATTTAGCTTCTTCTCTGGATCCCCGCTCAGATTCTTACTCTTTATCTTAAAGAATCTCCCAATTATTGAACACAGTAATAATATCCCTGAGAAAGAATAGAACAAGTACATGATGATAAAGTTTACTAAGCTTAGAATTAAGTAAAAGTGATAATCTGAGAAATTATTCTTTTTATTTTATTAGTAGATCTAGGGAATTTTTAGTGTAAAATTTGGCGCCCACCCTTGGTTGGCACCTCCTCGATATAATGGAAGCTGTTGCCATTTTAATCACCCACCCTCTTCTCAGCAGTGATGGTCTTCCTCATCTTGTCTAGGATTCCGTCATTGTAATCCTCAAGACTTATAATGGAAAGAGTCTGAAAACGTGTCTCTAACGTTCTCCTCTCAATCCAAGTGAACCAACCATATTTGGCAAGCGACCTGCTTAGGTAATGGGACTTGTTACCCATTAAGGCAGGTTACAAACCAACTGATCAATTTGCTAATTGCAGGCGGCATCACTTGCCTCGCAACAAACTCCTTAAATTCCCAATTTGTCAGTGATGAAACCCAACCAATGCCAATCAATATACCTGATAGTTAATCAACTATCAGATGCCCCTATTTCGTTGGCAACTCTTCCTGACGAGATCTTAAGCATACATCTGGATCAATCCCTGACAGATCTGACCAGGCAAATAACCTAAAATCCCCAAACATAGTTACCCTGCAATCAGATTCAACCAATTTCCTTCTCACCTCGCATTAGGGAATTATCCCCTAGCAATCCCTGGTAATCTAGCCATCTGGGAATATGGACATAAATCCCAGCACATCCCCCTCTTGCCTAGATTTTAAGTGAGAACTGAATGGGGAAGGAAATACCACTTCAAACACTTGATCAAAAACTTCATTTTCTCAAGTGGAGTATGATCATTAGTAATAACGCTGCTTGGAACTACCTTCAGCATGCGGCTCTCTATGATCTTCCTCCTTGCTACTTCCTACTCAGAACATGGTTCCCACAATCTTATGTCATGCTGGGCTTATTGATTTACTCAGGACAATACTAATCCTGTTATCTAGTTTTCCCCCATCAGGGCATATAACCTGCTGTCATATTCAGGACTTTTGGTCCAGCGTCTTCAACTTCCTGATTTTCTCCTCATCCTCAACATGAGACTCTTGCCGTCAATGTTTGTTTTTGGCCCAATTAAGAATGCTCATTTATGTCCTCACTTGTTATTTTTTTCTCATAACCTCTTGGCTCATATCATTCTTAATTCTTCTCTGCAGAGTTTATCCCATTAATTTTGAGATTATTTCTCCAAAAATGGAGCTTAATTAATTTTTAGAGTGCATAATGTCGATCATAATATAAGTCCAACACCCCATCTCTCATCCAGCTCATATGTCGAATTCTGAGTTGCAGTACCAACAGATGCTCAATAGTTTTTCTGATCAAGATTTTTGGTTCTTCCAGCAGATGAGTCAATCTACACGACAGAACCTTTTCTATGGTCCTTCCAGGACTCATACTCCTAGTTAAGTACCAGTGGCTAGTACTTCTGTGAAGTTCTTGAAAACAGTAACAAACCCCACTGAAACCAGGTTTGCAATTATCTTGAACGACTTGCAGCTGATCCTTCCTCTGTCGTCAATTCCAGAGTTAGATTTTAAGACTTTCCTGGATTCATCTCCTTTTGCAGATATTCTTAGAATCATTGTTGAACCTCCTGAAGTAATGCTCTTCACTATTGATTGTTCCTTCCTTGCTGGATCATACTTGCTTTCAGAGTTCCTCTTCTGGCTCAGTCAATATTAAAAGCCAGCTGAATTGCCCACCAAACACACCATTGGTAACAGCATACATTTCAAACTCCCCTATGCAGAATTAAGGGCCAAAGTCACCAAGGCTTTATCCATAGCTCTTAATTCTTCCATTTTAAAAATGTCCTAGATTGGGATATTGCAGCTTATGCTCTTCATTTTGCCAGCCAAGTTCTTTGAAGTTGGGCCACGAAGCTTCCAGCTTCTCCCAGTTTTCATCGCTCTTTCTGCTTCAGCATCCAATAATTTTGTAGTAATTGATTTCAAGATGCCATTCACTCCTTGCACGACTATCTCATTTCTGGTGCATCCCATTGGTATCTTCCGTTGATGGCTTTGATAGGGGGCATGATTCAGCAACCCTCATCTAGAAACCCTTGTTCATTGCTGGCCCATATGTCCAGTGTTCTTGATGAAGCTTGTCAGCAAGCGCTCAAGACCAATATTCCATCCTCGGTGCCATATTGGGATTACTCAGGGTTATTCACTAACTGCCTCTTCTTGTACTGTTGCTTCCCTCCCTAATCCAGGGTATCACGTTTGGCTTCTTCTGACATCTCAATTTCCCTTCCTCTAGTCACTTTCTTGTAAAGATCTGTATACGCTCAATAAGCTTGGTTTTGTGTAGGTCTAGCCATTGCTAGCATCCAAGATCATATAGATTTTGGCAGGTTATTCACTCCTACTGTGATCCATCCTCCCTCTCCCAAGAGGCAACATAGGCGGAATTATCCCCAAATCGAGGACAATCAATAAAAAAATAAAAACCATAAATATATATTGGTTTTTCTATGTGGTTTTTTATATTTTTTCAATATCTTTTTCAATCTTTTAAAATTTTTCTTCTTTTTTCTATGGGACTTGACCTTGTTTTGGTTCAGCGGTCCAACTTTTTATTTTATTCCCCCAAACAGGATCTTAGGTATACTTATACCTACCAGATTCCTATGGTTCAGAGGTCTTACTTATTTTTGACTAATCCGTCTATATTAGTTCAGAGGTCCTTTTTTCAGAATTTACCAAAACATTAGGACATAGCCAACTTAATGGTTCATCAGTCCTTAAGGAACTCTTTTTTATTATTTTTTCATTGATCCATCACTTCAAATTTTAGCATGAAATCGCTTTACTACCCTTTCATCCAAGAGATTCATGATGAAATAGGCATCTGTCACCAGCTTAGTGATAATCACAATTGGACCTGACCACAATACATCCAGTTTGTTTCTTCTTCTGAAAACATGAATATCACAATAGGCAACTCTTTTGCCTATTTGGTATTCCAATTAGGCCATTCTGTTCTTATCGTCTGTCAGTTTTGCTTGTATCCTTTTCTTTAAGGTCATATCAAATGCTTGCAGTTTCATTTTAATCATTATATTTATCAATCAGTTTTAAGTACTGCTCAGTACTCATCCCTGAAGTTTGTTACACCACTGATTTTAAAATCAGCGTCAACGCGGCCTTTCTCCCATATAGAAATTCAAACAGCATTTTTCCTATCACCATATGATGATTTTATTGTAGGCAAACGTCACTAAACTCAGGTATGTTCCACACGTGGAAGTTCTTCTTGCAACAACTTCCTAAACATCATGGCCAGCGTTCCATTAACTCATTCCACCATTCTGTTCATCTCTGTCCAATGGGGTACAGACATAGCTCCTCAGATCCACATTATCTAATTTAACTGCTGGATTACATGAGATGTGAAGTTTGTTTCATTGTGTTCGGCAGGATTTTTGGGCATCTATGTCAGTATACTACTTGATCCAGGATGAACTTTGCGGTACTGGTAGCATCTATTTTCGCCAGGGCTTTTGTCTCAAGTCATCTTGTCAGATGATCGATCACAACTATTATATACTTGACTACCCCTGTGCTCATTGTCAGTGGTCCTATCACATTGATTAACACCATATGCCAAGCAAATCCAGGGCGGACCGGTTGGTATCCAGTCATATTCTTATGTGGCTTGTGCAACTGGCACTCCACACAATAAGCTAGATAGTCAGCGACATCATAGTTGATGGACTCCCAATAGCAGTACTAGCAAATATGGTCAATCATTTTTCTCAGGCCTCCATACCTGACAACCTTATGAGCGGCTTGAACAATAGCTTCTATTTCTGACGGCTTTGTGAATTTAACTGCTTCTCATTGGTCATCTTAAAACTTTTCCATCTATGGTCTCTGTGTTTTCCATTGCTTTCTGAAGTGCAACTTGGATTTCTTGGGGCTCATTCCTAATTTCTCCATCGACAGCTCTCTGGAATAGCTCATCTGCCTGCAGGTATACCATCTGGACCATTGGTAACCACGATAAGCCATTCACATTCTGGTGAGAAGCCTCCACTTGGTGGACTATCTCATAATTATAAGCCTGTAACTTCAATGCACATCATGCCTGTCATCCTTTTGGTTATCACAAATTGTGAAGCCAACGCAACAAGGAGTGGTCCATCACCACTTTGAAGTGCGTTCTGTGGATGTAAACCCAAAACTGTTTACAAGCGTAAATGACCACAAGGCATTCACGCCCAGTTATGGTATAGTTTTTCTAAGCAGCTGAGATTGTCTGGCTCACATACACCACCGGATGTGCATCCCCAAGTTCCTCTACTTGGCTTAATATGGCTTCAATCGCATTAATGAAGCATTGGTTTGTATAATAAATTCTCAATTAAAATTTGGATATTTCAAAATTGGAGAATCTGTCAGGTACTGGCATAATGCATTGAAGAATTTCTGTACTTCTTCATTCCACAAAAATTCTTTCATCAGATCCTTGAAAAGATGTATAAGGGCCTAGAAATTATGGCAAAATCCCAAATAAATCTTCTATAGTATCCAATCATTCCAAGGAACAATTGGATATCTTGGACACTTTTAAACACTGTCATTTATCCTATGGCTTCAATCTTCTGGGTTTGCAGCTGCAGTCCACTAGAGTTAATCACAAATCTTAGATATTTCAACTTTTCTTGAAGAAGTGACACTTCATCAGCTTAATCTTCAGGTTGGCCACAGAAAGTCTATAGAACACTTCCTCCAAGTGGTGTAAATGGTCAGTAAACGTCCTACTGAACACATTTATATTATTAAGTACACCAGGACGCATGACAACTTCAAGCTATTTAATATATCATACACAGCCCTCTGGAACGTTATAGGCGCATTGCATAGACCCTGGGGCATCCTCGTCAGTTGATATAGCCCCTGCGCGGTAATAATTGTGCATTTTTCTTGTTCTTCTCAAGGAAAATCTATTTGCCAATATTTTAATTCAGATTCATTATGGAGGAATATTTCACTTCTCTCAATTGATCTAGCGAATTGTCAATCCTTGGTAGGGGATACAAGTCCTTCTTTGTAATCTTATATAGCTTCCTTTAATCATTCACCACCCAATTGGAGCAATCCTTTTTCTTCATGATAAATTGGACTCACCCAGGGACTTGACAGTAGAACTAGAAGCCCTTAATTCACTAGTTTACTGATTTCTTCTTCCACTACCGCTTCAGCCACCTTCAACTGTTGAATTGGACTCATCTTGATTGGCAAATTTTCCCCAGTATTGACCATGTGGGTCACATCTCTTGCGCATCTCAAACCATGGTCATCCTGGGCAAATACTTCCCAACATTTTTCAAAAATTTGAACACCTTCTCTTGTTGTCCTTCTGTCAGATCAGCGAGTTGCTCTCAATAAACCAATAGGTTGATACTCTCAGTTACCCCAGCCAGTAATCCCATCTTATTGAGAGTCTGAAAATTATGGACCATAAAAATCGATATTAGATATTTTATATCTTTTATGTATTCTTTATATTTTTTTAAGTGGGCTTTTAACTTACAATAGGTTCTAAGGTCCTTCTTTTCCCCTTCATCCAAACTAGTTCCTAGGCATACTCTGACCTACAAGTTATCATGGTTCAAAATCTTATCCTCTTAAGATTTAACCATCTATTTGGTTCAGTGGTCTTCTCTTAGGACTTAACCAAAATCTCAGTAATAACCATTTAATGGTTCAGAGGTCCTCTGGCAACATTGCAACTATTTTCTCATAGGTCCAATACTTCCAGTTTTTTTAGTATTGACCTTCTTCAATATACGCCATTAGCACCATCTCTTCATGTATAGGCTACACTTGCCAACTTTGACAATACTCTTTAATATTTCCATTCATTAGGCCTTCAATCCCAACTTTTTATTCGTCCAACAGGTCCTAATTTCATCTCATATTTTGGCAACTGATTCTTAGATCTTCATATCTCATTAGCCAACAGTTCTGTTTGATTTTATAGATCGTTTTTCTCCTAAGAAACGATTTTTGGCCTTTGTGGCCATTAAAAACGTTGGAAATAATTCCACAGGTGGATCTGTAAACGGTCCCATTATCACACAGATCTTTCTGGCCTCGTTAGCTTCATAAAATTTCGTCTTGATTTGATGAACTCGTATCCAGCAATTTCTGATCATTGATTGAATGTTTTTTGAGTCAAACAATTCTCTCCACTATCTTCGATTAATTGTTCCCTGTTTTGACCTCATACTCTTCATTGGTATGGCAATCCAATTCTCTTAATTGATTGCTTCCTATTTCAATTTCAACCAATGTCTTGTATAGTGTCTCATCTAACACCTCACACCTCAGGACTATTTAAAGTGGACCCAATTTCAACCTGAGTTGGTCCTACTGTCCTCAGGACTATTTCAAACAGACCTAATTTCAACCTGAGTTGGTCCCTGCTGTTCCTCTTCATTTCAGGTAGATTTTGGTGAAACAAATTTACTTGAAGCACTAGATAGTTCCATATCTAGGCTTCAAGCCTTTTCCTATCTCTTTAGTATCCTCAATTCGATTCACTAAGAGCTCCTCTTCTGAGCTGGATAAACGCAATTGGACGTGATCCACTTTACATTCTGTCTACATTAATGTTACTTTTCTTAGTAACTTATTACCAGAATTGAAAAAACTTCATATGACATCTCATTTTAATATCTATTACTCAAGAACATCCTGTAGTGAGCACAACTATGTAAAAATTTATATGTTTTCTGATTTGTTTTTGGCCAATAACCCTTATAAATTTATTACTTGCACAGGTTTGGGTTTTGTGCAATTCTCCATGTTGTATAGTAGTTTATATAATTGTTTGATAATAGTATGACGACTATTATCTGTGTTGAATGGAAGTATCATATTACAGTCCAACACTCAGCCAGCATTTTCTTTTGAAATACTTGTGATGTCTTGAATAGGAAATTGTTCCCTTGTACCAACTAGCTTATCTACCCTTAGATCCCTGTTTACAGTTTCTCTGGTTCAACACACAGTCAGCAGCAATCCCTGATTTGATTCAGCTTCTTCTCTGGATCCACGCTCAGATTCTTACTCTTTATCTTAAAGAGTCTCCCAATTATTGTACATGGCAATAATATCCCTGATAAAGAATAGAAAAAAATGGATGCTGATAAAGTTTACTAAGCTAAGACTTAAGTACAAGTAATAATCTGGCAAATTATTATTTTTTATTAGTAAATCTAGGGAATTTATATTGGGGATTCAGTCATCTAACCCGCAGTTGACACCTCCTCAATGAAATGGCAGCCATTGCCATTGAATCACCCATACTTTTCTCAGCAGCGATGGTCTTTTCTATCCTGGCTAGGATTCCACCATTGGACATCCTTGAAAACTAAAACAGAAAGAGTTGGAAAAGGTTTCACTAACGTTTTCCTCTTGATCCAAGTGAACAAACCATTTTTGGCAAGTAACCTGCTTAGGTAATGGGACTTGTTACCCATTGAGGCAGGTTTAAATCAACTGATCAATTTTCTAGTTCTAGGCATCATCACTCTCTCTCGCAACTTTCTTCTTAGGTTCTAATCAGTTAGTGAAGAAAGCTGACCAACCCCAATTGGTACACCTGATAATTAATCAACTATCAGATGCTCCTATTTCATTGGCAACTCTGCCCAACATGATCTTAAGCATTTGTCCAATACAATCCCCAATGGATCTGACCAGGCAAATAACCTAAGATCCCCCAAGCATAGTTACCCTGAAATCAGGGTCAACCAATTTCCAATTCACCTCTAATTATGGAATTATCCCCTAGTGATCCCAAATAATCTAGCTAGCTGGGAATATGGGCAAAAATCTCATATAAGAATTTTAAGAATAAAAGGCCCTTCCGCACCTCACAGTTACAGAGTTGAACCAATAAAGATATGGTGGTAAAGAGTAGACTTAGCAAAAGGATTGGTATATACCAAAGTTGCTTATATATTAGTAAGATGAGATGGTTGAAGAAAGGAGGATTCTAGTAGGAAGTAGAGATCAGAGCAGAAGTAATTTGCTAACACTAAATTAAAAAAGTAGTGTGGTTGGAGCAATTGTTTCGTATAATATTAAATTCTATAAATTTGTTTTTAGAACCAACAATTCCCACATAGTCCGCCCTTAGCTCAGTGGGAACTGACCCTGTGTGACCCTTACAGCATATCCCAACAATATCGACAAAATCATTACAAATCTATTCATTTAGTAATAAATTCTTTCATTTGAGTTATAATTGTGATTGGTCTAACTAACCATCTAATTAACTATTTACTTAGCTATATATTAACTATTTTTAGACGAGACTTATATCTATTATACTACATCAAAGTTATTCTGAAAATATTCATTTATTGTGGACTATCTCGCCCCTGTTCTGTTTTTATATGTTTTTCTTATCTGTAGTTTTAAATTGCTTATTATTTACATCACCTTTGCGCCTCCATTTTTTGTTAATTTTAAAATACATTCAAACTTCTAATCTTCACTGATACAGCACTATACCCTAATACATCAATTACATAGCCCATGATCATAGTATATAAATCACTCTTATGTTATATAATCTTCTACCTTAAAGCGCAATGCATAAACTCATCAGAAATAAGGATTATTTTCATTTGCTTCAGCCATTCGCCAGTTTCATAGTTATAAATAGCTTATTGATATATTCTGTAAATGCTCAAATTTTTAGGCATTTGTTTCCCTGACCCATCATACCATTATGCAACTACCCTGTAATTCTTGTAGGAATTTTGGTTAGTTGGGTTTTTCGTTTGGTGCCAAACCAGAATTCTCACAATATGACATGTGCGGTATGCTTAGTACTTCACGTCTACCTATGAGAGTGGAGGCCAAAGTTATCCTACTAAGTTTATTGAAAGAACTCTCGTTGAGATAAGAAGATATTTAATGGTAAAAATTAAGTTATAAACTGTATTGTATTAGATACTTTCCTTATCATTATATTCTTTTCATTATGTAAAGTATCATTAAAGGGATAAATTTAGATATAAAATAAGCGAGATGTTGAACTTTTTGTAAAGATGTTCACTTGCCTCTCATGAGCTATGGGTGTCACACATGAGGATGATGTGCATCATGCATCTCCCAATAGCATGCTTATCTACTTATATCTTATACTCTGTAATCAAAGGTACTTTTAAATTGTTATTATAAAGTGTGTCTCTTGTTATATCGCTTGTCATGTTAATCCATTGATTCAGGTGATAGTTTCAGTCTCATCAGCAATTTATTTTGATCTAAACTATTATTATATAATTTGTTTTGAGGTAGATTGCTATTGCTTATATTTTGGAAATATTGTAGCCTAATATTGACCAAATTAATCTCAGAGAATGTGAAGAGATACTCTACTCCATAATATTATTTCCTTGAGATCTGAGTATCAGATGTCCAAAATTTCATAAGCACTGCTTATTTATAAATTAATTGCAATAATTGGAACCATAGGAGTTAGATAGTATATTAAGGAGAGATTGTCATTTTAAGAGGATCTTGTTCTTACATAGACTCTCAGAAGCCTACAACAATTAAAACATAACCACAGAAAGCCGCATAGCCACTTTTAGTACTTGATACTACAGTGTGTTTATTTTATTATTAAATTATCTTTAATAATTAAGCTTTTAGTGTGTTTTTAAGGTCTGTTTTCATATAAAAATCTGTTTTTGTGTTTTTCTAATCATTTAAATCCAAAATCTGATGCTTTTGTGCTGTTTTCAACTGGCCTAACAATGAATACAAGTAAGGTTTAGGCAGGATTGCATTTATTTTAAAACCACAAATGCTATTAATCTTTTTAATAAGCTATATTTGTATGTAGGCGATCAAGGTACTATGTCTCAAAAGTTGGGGGTCACTGTAAAAGTGGCTAGTAACACCAAGATCTGACCCACAAAGGCGAGGTCAAGTATTTCCATTCATATTAGAACTTCTTTTATCAAAAAGTTGTCTAATATATGATTTTCTAACAGGATTCCTAATGAGATAATCAAATTGACATCTTTATTAAAATGACATATCTTTTGGAGGTATCATATTGACTCAGTGAAGCAAAGCTTTTTCCTTGACTGTCAACCTCAAGTGGTGGTAACCACACCCAAGGGCCTCATTCATAAACTTAATTTTGCCAATACGGTTTCTCTTTCTAGTAGGAAAGTTCAGGCCTTAATATCCTGTTGAGGTTTTAGAGGTCTCTAATACCATTGAACCCTATCTCCAAATAAAGGTTTGAACGCTTCAGCATAGTGTATAACAACAGAAGACTCTTAAAGGAACTTATTTTCTAATAGATTTTTGTACTCAGGTCTTTCAAAAACCATGACAGAAATAGGCAAGGATAGATTAGGAAATTAAATGAAAGTAAGGAGTAAGCTCCAATGAATTTGATGCACTTATGTCTGTCATTATCATAAAACATATAGTGGGGCAGATTGGTAGTAATCATGATGCGCTTCATTAATTTTAAAGAAATGACAGATTGGAGAGACACTGTTAAGAATTACAATAACAGGAATATTATGAACCTTGACGACGGCCTAAGTAATAGTCTAAAATTAAGGAGACATTGTGAGGAACATGAGGATTTAACATTATAAAGATAAGCAAAATCAGTTTCTTTATTGTTGTAAGAATAGAGGAGTGGATAGCTTAGCGGGGTGGTCCTGCTCCACTCTGGGTCGGGTTTTTCTTTGAAACTGGTTAAAACTAGCACAGGCTAAAAAAATTGGCATGGTATATTTGTCCCTTGGTCAATTCGCCTCATTTACTTCTTTTATTGTTGTAAGAATTAACTCTTCTAATGTTTCATATAGATATAGCAATTTAAGGTTTATAAAGGGATGAAATAATTTCATTTTGGGGCATTCTAGGTTTGTCAACATAAAGATCTTCTTTCCTTATGTTAGAAATCCTTTTACTGACTCTTTGATTTTTAGTTACCAAAAATGCTTATTAGTTTGACGCTGTTCCTCAAAGTATGTGTATTTTGTCATGTCTTACATCTTTGCTTTCATGGCATGTACTTGATGTCAGTGTGGTGCAACTTAAGAGGTAGTAGTCTTTACAAATAAGACCAAGTAGATTTCTTATTTAAACTTCCTTTATTTTTTAAATGTAAATAAGGGTATATTTAAGCCAGATCATATGTAGCTGTATTTGGGTAATGACTCAAGAGCAAATCCACAGAAGTGATTGTCATCAAATGTGCGATTCAATTATTGATGGCCAAATGTTATGCGCTAGAATTAAAACAAGTAAAAAAATTGTCAGTTTTCTCTTGTTGATGAAATAATGTCATGAAGGCTTGTTTAATGTTTGAGAGGTCCTGATCGGTATTAAGGTCCTAGAATGTGTCTTTTTACTTGCTCTCAGTTATGGCAGCTCTCAGGTGTGGAATCATAGTATCTCATGCTTTGCATTTAAGACAGGTAGCAATATATTTCACCTTTTGTTGGTTAAGTGCTTGTTCCAATTTCTTTAAAAGCATGAAAAAATGAAGCGATGCAGGTTTTTTTAAAAAGTGAAAATTTCCCTTAAGCTGGTTTGAAGTTAGATTTAGGAAGAGCAGAGAGGGTGTTGATGGCTATTTTAGCGTTTGTGCCAATTTTAAGAAGATTCTGTTACAGCTAATTGATAATGATTTGTTGTTTGATTCATCAGCTTATTCTCTCTATGTCATCTTAGATCTCACCCAAATAATGATAAGTGGTAGCAACTGAGGCCTTTTTTATTATTCCTTCCTAGCCATAAACTTTTTTAATGGCTCTGTAACTGATGTTTAAAATTATTGATTTGCTCAGCGTTTACACAAAGTGCTCAGAATGGTGTGTAATATTCATATCTTTAAGATATGCCTCCAAGCTGCTCATTTCTCCTGCCAGTGCTTTAAGGTGAGGCTTTGGTTAATAGGTCTTCCATCAAGATGAACACTAATCCCTAAGCTTCACTTTTTACCTGGCCTTGTAAGCTCTGAATCTTGGTCACAACTTGTTCTCAGATGTTCTTAGCACCTCCAATACCTGGCAGCATGGGTTTGGGGCACAGCGGGCCCACAGGGTCCCAAGGGTCCCTCAGGCCCTCCATAACTTTTGGGTCCACAGGGCCCTTCAGGAGTTGAAGAACCCTTCATCAAATGAGCTCCTGGAAGTGCTGTTGCAATTCATGAATCATGAAATTAATTTTAATAGTCTCTATGGCAAAGCATACCTAAAAATCTGAAGATTGCTATCTGTGTTTGAAGAGGCTAGCTATACGTGTCTCTAGAAGTCAATGATATCACTTTAAAGGCAACAAAATAACAGATCATACAGGTATCCAAGAAATCCAGAGTTGATTAAGGCAATCTGGTTAAAGGCTTCATAAAAACATTTAACAGAAATATTCTGTCTCTAATAGCTTCTCAAATATTTCAAACAAATATGGAAGCAGCATCATAATTGTAACATTGTCATGTAGAGCTTTTCATCATCCTTAAATTGCCATACTTTTCCTGGTTATGGGTCCCTACTATTTAAAGAATGTAGTTTATTATTGGGTGAACAAAGTGATGGAGATTATAAATCTATTTTGGTAACTAACTTGTTAGCAGGTAGGTGAGAGGAGCTATAGAATACTTTTTATTGAAGGGTCAGTTGTAGCTTATAGTGACATGAGTTGACCTTTAATCAGGTAGATTATTAGTCAAAAAAAGTGGATATTTATTATATCTTTGTAGTAACATTTATCATTCTTGATTGAAATGGTCAAATTCTAAACAGAGGTAGCCAAGAACTTTAGGCTCTAAGTCTGCTTTGGAGGCGCCTCATACTTTGAAGTATTAATCCATTCTAATATCACTACCCACCCCATAAGAGGGTAGTCTTTTAGCTAAGATTTTTTACATTGTGTGATTGATAGTTTAACTTTAACAACTAGATGCCCCCTGAAATAAGCACCAGAACTCGCAATTTTTAACACATCAAGCCATGGATTTTGGTTTTTGGGTCTTTTATAAGTATAATTTATAGGCTTTAGCTTTTATCAATATAGTAGATGACAAATGGCTTACTATATAATTGAATAAGCGCTTTTGTTTGAGGAGGTATGGCTGTTGCACTTTCAGAAAAAAGGCTGTTTTGCAATTTAATGTCTTAAAACTAGCTAGAGAATGCAATTAAGTACACTATAATAGATGGATAATTTAAAAGCCTTTTCTATTATTGAAAATTAATTGGTAATTATATTGATCATGGGATATTTGTAGTGATAGGAACGTCTAGGTCGTTCATAATCAAGGGCACCCCTTGTTTTTTTGGTATAGATCAAACAATTTACTTTTTTATCTTCTATTGTCTGGCTATTTGTGACCCTATTGTGCTAGATCTTTTGATTTTATTAGTGCTATTGTAAAGCTAATTCAGTCAGTTCCTCAAGGTTGGTATAGAGTAATCAACCCTCATAAAACATCTTTTTATTAGAACTTTCTTGCCTTCTCTACTATTGGCCCTACTAGTAAGATGAGAAAAATAATGTCCTTTTAATGAGGAATCATCTCAGAGTTAATAGGGCGATTTGTTGCCCAATTTGAAGTTAAAATTCTACTGCCATGCAACTGTTCCCTAATAAGTTGCTGCAATTCATATTGCCTCAATGAATGGACCCCACCTTGACCAGACTCCTCAAGCTCCGACCCCTCAACTTGTGTCAACCTCAAGAGGCGATGGGAAGATGTTTACCAAACAATCCTCTTGGAAAAGGTATCCAACAAACTGTGGTAAAAATTTCACTTCTCCTACAAAACAGTTGACCACACAATCCCAGATTTCTCACCGAGAATCTGATATTACTGCGCTGATCCTACATGCTCCCACCTCCATTTTTCTTTGCCAGATTTGTTGTTGCTGCATTCTGGCCTATAGTCCATAATTTCTTCCAGGAACAGCCATTGAATTGATGCCCAGTTAAAACTCTGTGTTTGAACAATCCTACCTGGATGCAACCGTTCTCTTTGGGTCCTAACTTTGCCACAGCTATCTGAACCAAATACAATTCTTTCCTATATTCCGCTTTTGACTCTCTACTGTGGTCAACATCACATATGATCATCCACTTCAATGAACCTAGTTGTAGCCTTTAAGATCTGAACCATGTCAACATCCCTTCCTAGCTCAGCCCAAACTGAAGCAAGGCTCTGGCAATCACACACACCTACCTATTTTGACACTTCTTTACTTCCCTTTTCTCGCCTCTGGCTCTTTGGAGTTCAGGCTATATCAATAGATGTCAATAAACTTCTTGGTTTGGGAGCATATAATACTAAAAAACTTAGTAACTTAAAGATTAGTCATCCAGTAATCATAATTGAAACTCTGTGAAACTTGCAAAGTTTGTGTCATAAGGTGAAAGTATAGGAATTGGATTTTATAAAGAGGAAAATTATCTTCTGGTAAATTATGCGCAGGAAACTGGTCAATAATTCTTCCCTAATAATGTTCAGATACAAAAAAATTATAAAAAAGGTACTGGGTTATTATCTACTAATTTCTCAACTAAAACCTGTAAAGTTGTCCCTAAATCTATATACTAATTTTAAATATTTATAATTAAGGTCTGTAACGATATGAACTGGCATCGTTAGGTTCTAAAAGCTATGTTATAGTGGCAGCGTTACTGGGATCTTTGTTAATGAAAAGATGGTATCAAGTGTATTAATACATTCTGAATTTCCATGACATCATAATCCAAACTAAAGTAAATAGTCTTGATACCTTCCTTTTAGTAAACAAAGAACTTTAAATATTAAAGAAAAAGTGCTACAAATGTGCATATTTGAGGCTTTTAAAAAATTAAACATTAACAAAAGATGCGTAAGTATAGAAATGATTAAAAGATGACACTAATAACTTACAAAGCAAAATCTTTTTATAAATGATTTAAGTTCACTCTCATTTAAGAACTAACGTTTTATAAATTGGTTAAGAACGTTGTATATTAAGCTTTTAGTTGGTATTGATTTAATTTTTCAATACCATTTATAGCTATCTTAAGTGGCTTTTTCTTATATATATAGCGGTTTTGTAAACTATGACTCTAAAATAAGTGCCTAAGTGCCTACAATGTATGAGATATACCTTTGGTATATAGCTTTTCTGTCTTGTTAAATTTAGTTTTATATTTTAAGGTAGTTGATAATCAGAGATAAAAATTGAAGAAAACAACTATAGAAAGGATTAGGTCAAACTTTTTATTTATTTAACTGAGGTAAGCTGACCAGGGGATGGACCTACTGAACTAAAAACTAAAACTAAAATTAACGTAACTAATTGATTCAAACAAAATGGCCAAAATGAATGGATTGAGTGAAACACGCTGAATGAAACAACCAACCAGGAGGGCAGCGGAGACCTCTTATCCCTCCATGGTGGAAGGAGAGGGGGATCAGGGGGCTCATCTTTGGCAGCAGCTTCCTCATCCCAGAGTAGTAAATGTGTCAAGGTGGATAGCAAGGGTATCGTGGCATCAGCAGTATGTGGTTTGATGTCTTTGATTATTGGTACTTCTGAGAAATTTCCAGCCATAAAAATGGCAGTGATATATTCAGCTAAAGCTTTTTCAGCTTTAATGAAGGCATTTGGTAGTTTAACAAACGTAGCAATATTGGTTCAGGTAACCTTAACTTTCAGATTCCGTGCTACAGTTACCACATTCTGGATAGCGTCATTGATATTTTTGTGTATATGGTTCATATTACCTTACTTTATGGAGTAAGATTTATGGGGATAACAGGAGGTGGAGTTCCTCCTGTGAGCATCTTACTGATTTGGTGGCAGCTTTGCGGAGGGGATGGCAATCTGGTGTGGAGGCTGCTTCTAATGCAAGCTGGTGGTTACTGTAGAATGATTCAGCATTTGGCTGTGAGGCATATAAATGAGGGGGTTTTCTGCGTCCCATTTTGCATTACAGAACCGGTCAGCTTGAAGGAATTGTTCTTCAATGATATTACCTGATTTGTCAATTTCATCAAAGAACTCTTATAGGGCTCTGTTTAAATTAAATTGGGAAATTGGCTTATGGTTGAGGATTAATTGATTCATTGGAGGATGCATGGGATTGAACTGGGGTCCAATCCTGTGTTTGATTGGAGGAATCATGTGTGGCGCTGGAACGAGGTGGAGGCTGATTAGTGGCTGCAGGTGCAGCTGCAGCAACAGGATTTGGGGGAGGAGAGGTAGGATCATAACCCATACCAGAACTGGTGTAGGGTGGGTGGCAGATTGGTGGCCATTGGACAAAAAATCAGCACCATCAGAAGCAGCTAGGGATGTAAACTTGCACTTCAAGTGTTTAACCTGAAACAGATGGACAGATCGTCTGTAAACCCTTGATGCTGGCCCTGAAAGGATGGTTTGGGGCAGAGGGGATACCAGCATGAGGGGGCTTTTAATGGGGTAATTTTGTTTGTTTCAGAGCTGATTATGGCATACGTCTGAGGCCCAGAAAGGCGTGTGGCCCCATTTGGGACCACAAATCGCAAGATGGGATTGGAGCCATAGGCTGCAAAACCTTCCATCAGCTCCTAGTGGAGCACCTCAGGGAGAAGAAGGGTGGGTAAACCAGCAAACTGAACTACCAAAGTGGTATCCACTGGGAGCTGGGTCTGAGTTGTTGGGAGAGGAGTATCCTGGAAGATCAGGGGCACAGTTGACACAGTGGCGGCATTAGCTTCACAGGTGAATCTGAGATTAAAATACCCCTTATAGGGGCAGAAGTCAATAAAACAGGCGGGACACATCACCGCCTGAGCCATTTCAATAATGGCTTGGTTGTTGCAGGGGAAAAGTTTCCCATATCTGGCCCTAAGGCCAAATTGCATGTTGCTCCAGGGGAGCATCAGGGGGCAATGAGGCACCTCTTGGGTTTGAGCAAGGTGGGCGTCAAGATTCTTGGGAGGAACGAATTATCCCAGGGGTTTGGTATGACTGGGCAAGACAGTCTGAGTGCATTTTCCTGTTGGATGGAAAATGGCAGGGGGAGTATTGCTGCCCCACACTGGGAAAGGTGGCGGGGAATCTGATGACATCAGAGCAAAAAAATTGCGGGAAAATGAGTTTTACTTTTTAATCCATATAACTTTGCTTGAAAATTTATGCTGAGCGGGAAAAAAAAGCTCCTTAAAAATAGAAGTTTTCTTAGAATAAAAGTAAAGGTTAGGTTTTTAAGTTTTTATATGGGGTGCAGTAAAAAAGTAAAAGATCAAACTTTGTAGTTATAAGTCAGAATACTTCCTTAGACTTTACTATACTGTAAATTTTACCCTTTATAAATTTAGAAGAATTAAATATCTTTAGTCCCATTATTGGTTTTAATATATCATTATAAGCCTAATAATTCTACTAGACTGATGACTCAGATCAGTTATTTGATCATGATGTTACTGTCAATAACTCCCAGTATAACTAAGAGACATAAAATAATATATAGCTTAATCTATTAAAAATAACTTTAAGTGCTAAATTATAATTAAAAATTGTCTGGAGCAATTTATAGGCAAACTAATTAACAAATTCTAACAACATATAGTAAAAAATATGCTATGCAATGCTTATATTTATACAGTATTTCTGTATCTATTTATTTTTTATCTCATCTTTCTCAACTATAAATTATTTTAGCTTATAATTTAGTATTATTATAAATCTAATATATGGTAAGATTATATCATGTCATTTTTTTATTTTATGAAATGCAACCAGATTTCTTGTATTTTAAAGATATCATAATTTTCCTACTATATTGTTTCATTTTAGCTTATTACAAATTATTATAAATATATAAATATGATTTTTTATAAAAGTCAAATTGGTTTAATTGTTATATAGCTTACAATGACATTACTATTACTATCTTCTTTTACTTAAGAAATTTCTAATTTAAAGTTAAATTTGCAACATTATATAGCCAAATACAGTTCAACGTAATGTCCTCAGCTCCACCGCCTGTTGCTACAGTATGGGAAGCATTGAGACTCCATCTAGCATTTTCTTCCCTGTCAGAAAACGCATTTGGGATGGCTCATACAGATCCCACAATAACTCATGTTATTTTGTTCCGTTGAAAGATCTTGCATTGCACCTTGTGCATGTCCAATTAATTTACATCCACCCCAATGCTCTTCATTGATCAGTAATTTGATACTTTCTCCAAATTAACTATGGGCGCTTATATCCATATGTTGAATAAAAAGTCATCAAGATAGCAACTGCCGCTCTGCACTAATATAATTTTGGATTTCCTCCTATAGAGAGTGTTGAGATCCTAATATGACTGGACAATAAGCCCTAAATAGTCATGGTGGATTGTCTAGAATCCACCAACCATGATTTAGATTGTACAAATTTTTGTGCGCCTTGGTAAGGGCAATATTAAATTAGGAATGATAGTTATTGGATTGTATACAAATAAGTCAATAAGGCAATGTCAACATATGACTAATATTTAGTAGATTGCCTTGGACTAAGATGATAGAGAATTTACGAATAGTATAATTTTATCAGAGCCAATGCAAATATATCAAACAATATAGTCTAAGCCAAAGAGAGGTATCAACCAAAGTCGCTGTCATATAAACAAGATGAAATAACAAAAAAGGGAGAATTTTTAATGGAGAAGAGAGCGCAGAGCAAAGAGTAGGTACTGCTAAATATTAAGTATAATAAGGAGGTGTCATTGGTGCAATTGCTCCATATCTTATTATTTCTATTAAGTGTGTTCCAAGACTTTTCTTTCTTGTTGCAATCACTTTTGCAACCTATTCAATTCAAGACTGAATCTAGTTTGATAATCTCACAGAGGAGATTAGTCTGCACCCATGTCAGGGAGCAGTTGGGCAAGTAAGGTAAGAGGAGCAGATGGAAGGCCCGCGGCCTCCAACGTTCAAAAATGCCCCAGAGAAACTGGCGAAATAGACAAAAATTTTAAAAAACTGGCGGTCACTATTTCCCCGGAGATACTCGCATGGCAAGCATGATGCAACCAGTATATCAACACTCCACACTCCCAGCCACTTTCATTGGTGGAATTTGGAGAACGCGTGTTTCTGGACATCCAACAAATAGCCTTATGGGTAAAATTTTGTGAAGATGTGCACACAATTTTCCCAACCGTAGTGTATGTTGCACCTCACTCCATGTCATGCGTTTGGCTGGACCTAGGTTTCAAAAGCAAAGAGGCAGTAGATGAGGCTGCGGCGGTACATGTAGTGGTCAACCTCCCCAAAGGGCAATGGGTCGTTGAAACCAAATGTACCAGATAGACAAAATCAAACCAAATTTTCCTCACATTTGACTTTTGCCTACTACAGTAAAACGTGACATTTTGGAACAACACCTGAAAGATGGTCTCACCATATATGGTGAAATTTAATCTTTTGAAATGCAACGCTTCACGCTGATGCCATACCTGTGCACCCGCAAAGCCATCGCAGTCCTGACCCCAACCAAGGAGATTGCAAAGGACCTAACCCAGATCCCGCACTCCACTTTTATTGATATCGCAGGGCATACCACCCACCCATTCTGGGTGACCATGGACAGCGCGCCCCCCATTTGCACCCACTGTGACGCGTTCAGCCATAAGGTGCATGCATGCCCCACCAAGGAGGGCGTCACATTCCAAGAGCACCCCTCGGTGGCCATGGCCAGTGGAGAGGCACACTATGAACCAACCGCAAGCACCAAAGAGGCTTTCCTGTGGGGAGCACAAGGCTTCTACCTACTGGTAAAGCCTATCTCCCCGCAAGAGCAGGAGAAGGCTAAGCAGGGCTGCAGGGCCACGGCCAAGGAAGTGGCCAAAGCCACCACTGCTATCCCACACTCACAACGCCAGGAGGACATGGAAACCTTTGTGGTGGAAGCAACTCAGGAATCCATCAACCAATCAGATTGGGAAGCCCATGCTGAGTGGGCCACTCAATCCAAGGATCCGATGGGGGATATGATCTCACCCAATCGTTGCACCGAAGCTCTGGTCAAAACTGACTTGGGACCCATCCCAACTGAAAATTTTTTTGACCCACTCAACGGTGCATCAAACTCATCCACACTGCAAAAAATTTGTCTGATATCGGGAAAACAAAAAGCAAAGGCTAAAGCCAACACAACTCTTTCGCTAAAATTAACAAAAACCCTGATATTGTTGCTGCTAACACCCGCGCTGCTGTGAAGGCCCGTGGGGATCTAGAGGAGGCTGGTGGGCCCAGGTGCCCATCCCCTCGCACCTAAGGTGCGATGGAAACCTTCACTTTAGGGACGCTGAATATTGCTGGACTCAAGGCCTCCCCATCCCAGGCTAGGAAACTGAGTTTTTACAACACAATTTACCCATGGATATCCTGGCCATCCAGGAGTCCCACTGTCCATGAGGTTCCGAGGAAGCTTGGAAAACAATGATCCTCCCATCCCTCTCCTTTTGGTCAAAGCACTGCGGGATGCTAATTCAGAAAAATGATTTTTTCAAATTTTTATCTTCAGAAACATTTCTAAATGGCCGAGTTCTCATTGTCACTTTCTTGTGGGCTGACGTAGTGCACGCAATTGTCAACATCTATGCCCCAAATGGTGCATGCAAGCATTGGGAATTTTTCTCATTGGTCAAATCCCTCCCACTACCCCCAGACTCTTTCCTAGTCAGCGACATGAACTGTTGGCTAAACACACCAACAGACCGGTGGCCTTCCTCACCCCATGCCCCCAGGGTCACATAGAACTGCGCGTTCTAAAGGCCACCCTTGGGTTAATGGATGTGCTGCCGTGACATGCCCTGCTGCTCAAAAACATGATGCGTCCCCACATCCACAACAGCCAACTAAGGTCCATGTCCCGCATCAACCTTATCCTAACGACAGTGAAATTCCAACCCCACATCTCCCACTTCAAAATAACAAAAATGGAATTCTCCAACCATCAACTGGTCTCGCTAACCTACCACCTACCTGTCACAGCTGCTAAGGCCCCACATTGGTGCAAAATACACCCCTCCGAGCTTGCGTCGCCAGGATTTTCCACATGGGTGGAAGCGCGCAACTTTAGCAAAAAGGTTTGTTGCACCGTTTTTTGCGGACCCCATTTCCACATGGGCAACTTTAAAAGATGACACCATCAGCCACTCTTGCCATCTCTCCTCCAGATGCTCACAAGCCACATCAGCGGTCATTTCGCACACTCTGGCAGAGTTGGAACACCTGGAGTCCAACATCCCAGCTACAGGATACAGCTCTGCATGGGGCTGGAAGTGGGCGGAGGCAGCCGCCCACCTCAATGCACTTGAAAGGCAACACAAACATCGGGTTTGTGTTCAGTACAGGGCCACAAGCATCACAAAAAGTGACAAGTGCACCGCATATTTTTTTAAAAAAAATTTTGCACCACGCCAGAGTGTGGCCTGCACACAGGTACAAAGATCGGATGATTCCATTATGGATTCGCCAGCCAAAGTGGCAATCAAAACACAAAAGTATTACTCTGAGTTGTATTAATCTGATCCAATTCAGCCGGCCAAAGTGGCAGGATTTCTTGACTGAGCCCACATCCACACCATTTTCTGATACCCAGAAATAATGAATTTGATTACTCCGACCAAATTATGGTCAGCCATTCGCGGTGCGCCAAACCAAAAATGCCCAGGCCCAGATAGCATTCCATATGAGTTTTACAAAAAGTATTTCAAAAATATATCCCCATTGCTGCTCGCCTCACTTAACCAAAGCCTGTTGGAAACGCACCTCCTACCAGGAGGACATGAGGCCTTTACCATCACACTCTTAAAGAAAGGGGATAAGCTAGACTTAGCCAACTGGCGCCCCATTTCTCTAACAAACACAGACACTAAAATTTTAACAAAAATCATGGCTAACCATTTAGGGACTGTAGCATCTGCCACCATTTCCTTAGAACAATTCGGTTTCATACCCAGAAGGTCAATTTGGGATAACGTGCACTCTGTGGCTAATATATGTCAATCCACAGCCTCTGGGGAACTTGTATTCTTGGACCAACAAAAGGCCTATGATAGAGTAAACTGGGAATACCTCAGGGCCTGCCTCCATCAATTCTTCCTACCCCCTCGCTTCATCAACTGGGTGATGCTGCTCACGGAATCTGCAACAATGGCAGTATGTGGCCCTAGCTTCCTAACGGAAGTAGTCCGCCCTCAAAGGGGCTTGCGACAAGGGGACCCCCTCAGCCCACTCTTATACAACTTCAGCCTTGACCCACTACTGCGAAATGTGAATGCCCAACTCACCGGGGTCCATGTGCCAGGCCAAGCCCCAGTCAAGATAATGGCGTTCGCAGATGATTTGTGTGTTGGGGTGTCTAATAATCAAGATGCACGCGCGCTTGAAGCTCTCATCCAGGAGTATTCCCAGGTAAGCAATGCGGCACTGAACACTTCCAAAACCAAAATCATCCTCCTTGGTCAGTTTCAGAACTGCTGGACCCCAGAAATTAGTTCCCAACCCGGCCCATCTGCTCGCCCACATCCTCGCCCTACTAACTCAACACACACCGCCCCACTGGTGCTCCCCTTTGCGCCACGTCCTACCATAGGACCAGTACGCCATCTGGGCGTGTGGATGGAGGCAGGCGGATACGCATCAGCAGTAATGGAGTGCCATATTCTGGACAATGTGACAAAGCGAATCGCCTCTCTCAGAGCCACCCTACTTCCCTTACTGGCAGGGTTGTTTTAGCCAACTCTATGCTCCTCTCCAAATTCTGGTTCGGAGCCCACGCCATCCCCTTCTCCCCAAGCTTATTCAAATCCTTGTATGCCTTGCTGCAAGGATGGCTTTGGTCAGGCCGCCCTCCACCAGTATGGCTAGAGTTCATGTTTGGCCCTCATCATCATGGTGGCATGGGCCTGCTTGACTTCAAAGCCCATGCTGCCAAGATCCTGGGCACCTGGATTGCGGCCGTCACCGCCCCTACACTCCCCTCCCAACACTGGTCCCACGCAGCCCGCTCCAACTTCTCCCGCGCCTTGGGCCTCAACAATCCATCGAAGTCCCACTCCCTGATGAAATACCTCACATCACACACATCGGCCACAGGTCCTCACAGGACTAAAACCCACTAAAAACGAATCCTACTCTCCATGCGGAGCGCTGAGTGGAGTATTCATATTAGCAGACATACAACCCAAAGAGGCCGCCCCTCTCCTCAGTTCACACAAGAGGTACAGGGGCTACCCATCCATGATGGCGTGATCCCCATTCGGCCCCATGTCCTATCCAGGGTGGACTACCTGGACATGATGGACATCCCTTACTCCATTGAGACCCAAAAAACTATCTGGAAATACGTACACCATCCTCTGTTGCAACCTCAAGTCTGCTCCCATGTGTGGCGCTGCCTGAGGCGGGTGTATCATACAGCTGAGCGCTCTAATGCTTTTCACTCATCCTGTGTTGTGTGTGGCCAGTAAGGAATGGTGTTCCACCGCCTGGAGAAGTGCCCTACCTCTAAAGTGATTTGGCGCGAAGTTCAACGTCTGCTGGGCCAGGATCAAATGCATCTCTTCAGTCTGTCAAGAGATATGTTTGCTTACCATCTAGTACTAATAAAAAGAGATATGTTTGCTCTATCAATGGCCCCCTCTCTTCCACCCTCCCTCCATGCTTTGGCGGTTGCAATCGCCCTGTGGACCATCCACACGATTGTCTTAGATGCCATCGCAGGCTCCACTCACACCCTCCCAGAAGCTGTCCACAGATTCCGGTCTCATTTGGTGGACCACTTTCAAGCGTGGATGTTTGGATACCTCCCACCGCGTCTCCGACAGCTGGTCTCCTCCTGGTTCCCAGTCTGGTTCATCAAATCAGACCCCTTCCTCCACACGTGTTCAGTTGTGGCTACGGCCCCTCCACACATTCTCCCCCCTCCCCATAAGTGGCATTCCGCTGGCAACAAGATATAGCATCGCTTCTCTGGGGTGCCTTCCCTGGTACTAAGTTTTGTCTCTTCTGAGTCATATTCAGAAATGTCCGTTCCATGGTCGGCCTTCCCGCAATAAATTTAAAATTTAAGTGTGTTCCAAGGACCAGCGATCTCCATATTATCCGTCCAATTGCTCAGTGGGCTCAACCCTGCGCAAACTCTTCTTGCGTATAGAAAGTATATTACCAAAATTATTATAGTGATGAACTTTATATTGATCCCATTGATCAACCACCATAAATTAGAAATTCTCTAGTCATTAGCTATGTTGCTACAGGCCTGCACAGATGGGGAATCCTCACAGCATGCCACACCAGCCAAATACACTGGAATCAACCTTTTCTTGAACGTTGTGCTCAAAAAGCAGGGTAAGCTTCTTCAGGAACAGAATGACATAATGAACTAGCTCAATAACACTTTCATCAAATGCAGATTCTTGGACAACAAAACAGGCAACTCACTAATTGCCTGGACAACACTACTGAATGACTGCATTGTGCAGAGCGGAAGCTGATGATACCACCCAGCCCCCTCATTGGGAAGTGTACAAGCGCCAAAGGGTTGCTTGGGGAGAACTGCATTATGGGGAATATAAACTGGATACCCAGTCAAGGAGCTTTTTGCTGAAATTTCAGGCAGCATGAGCTACTCCACTAAGGAGTGCAGCTCTGAAGATGATTATGTACTGGATAACCACTTCCCTAAGTGATGGCTGTACTGCTGATGGGACTTATGCCCATATTCCCAGCTGGCTAGATTACCAGGGATTGCTAGGGGATAAATCCATGATGCGAGATGAATTGGATAACAGTTGACCCTGATTTCAGGGTAACTATGTTTGGGGGACCTTAGGTTATTCGCCTAGTCAGATCTGTTGGGGATCGATCTGGACAAATGCTTAAGATCTCATCAGGCAGAGTTGCCAACGAAATAGGGGCATCTGATAGTTGATTAACTATCAGGTATACTGATTGGGATTGGTTGGGTTTCATCACTGACAAATTGGGAATTTAATATTTAAGTTGTGAGGTTAGTGATGCCATCTGTAACTAGCAAATCAATCAGTTGGTTCATGACCTGCCTTAATGGGTAACAAGTCACATTATCTAGGCAGGTTGCTTGCCAAATATGGTTGGTTCACTTGGATTGAGAGGAAAACGTTAGGGAAACTTTTTCCAACTCTTTCCGTTTTAGGTCTTGAGGATGTCCAATGATGGAATCCTAGCCAGGATTGTGGAGATCATTGCTGCTGAGACAAGTATGGGTGATTCAATGGCAATGGCTGTTGTTTCAACAAGGAGGTGTCAACTGAGGGTTAGATGACTGAATCCCCACTATTAATTTTCTAGTATTCACTAATAAAGAAGATAGTATTATAGTATTTACCATATAATAATTTGCCAGATATTACTTTTACTTGATTCTTAAGCATAGTAAACTTTCTCAGCATCCATTGGTTCTATTCTTTCTCAAGGATATTATTGCTGTGTGCAATAATTGGGCGACACTTTAAGAAAAAGAGTAAGAATCTGAGCGGGGATCAATATAAGTGGAATCAAATCAAAGACTGCTGCTGACTATGTGTCAAATCAGAGAAACCGTAAATGGGGATCTAAGATTAGATAAAGTTATGCAGTATGAGGGAAAAAATCCCTATCCAAAACATCAAAAGTATTTTGAGAAAAAATACTTGCCTAGCGATGGGCTGAATCTAATACTTTTCAACTACAGATAATAGTCGTCATACTATTATCAAACAATTATATCAACTACTATACAATGCGGAGTATTGAAATTTCAGTAGAAATTTTGATAATCAGGTGCTATGAAGGCTACAAAATTATTAGTTCTGTGGCTCTAACAAAGATAGACAGAAGTGCAACGAAGTTATTAGTTCTGTTGCTATAATTGACTTCATTCATAAATACAGAATCCTGTATGAATAGACCAAAATTAAGCTACACTAGGCAAAATAGAGGTACTTTATTAATTATATAAAAGGATACATATAGGGGTAGATTTAGTAGTTGATTTGTGAGGATTTTGGGCTGTACATAAGGTAAGATCTTTCTTATTAGATGATCAATATTGCTAATTATTAATGGCATACTTGTGATGGTCAGATCTGATAAGATTCTTATTTGATGAGACTGATTTTCTTATATGATTTTCTGTCTCGTCAGATTGCTTAGCATCATTTTTCAGAGGAGGCTGATAACTCTGAAGGGTTGTTGGTCAGTCTATCTGAGAATCATATATCTCCAACGGGGATTTTACAATCTCATTTAACTGTGATATTGAATCTCAATCTTGAGTAATTTTGGTCATCGTCATTAAATCTCCAACAATGCCCCTCTCAAGATCTTGCCAAGGGGGCACATACTTATGAAGGAATCTACTATGCACTCTATTGATAAAAGTACCAGTAACAAAAGGTGTAATGGTCTATCCAACTCCCCAATAACAAATAATATGGTACTGACCAGCCCATAAGTTTTCAAGTTTGTTAATCCTTTCTCCCTGTCTATAATGATAGAAGAGGACAAGATTTCTGACTTGATACTCAGGGAGCGTAGGTCTACTCGTGTTGGTTCTTGTTCCCTCTTTTAAGGTGGTAGCAGCAAGGGAACTTAAAGCTAAAGCTTGTACTTGGATGATTTCATCAGCTAGTCTCCTCATAGCTAAATCAGTAGTTTTTGGGGTAGCTTCCTCAAGTATAGGTTGTACAGTTGAGTGTAGAATAGGATCCTAACCATAGAGCGCCTTAAAAAGAGACATTTTAATTATACGATGGTAGCTAACCCTATAAGCTAACATACACTATGTAAATAGAGATTCCATCTACAAGGATCGTTGAGAGCTATCTTTTGAAGAATGGCTACAAGGGTACCATTTTCTTGTTCAACCACACCATTAGTAGAAGGATTATAAGGGGATGTAAATGACTGATAGTTACTTATTAATTTAGTAAGCTCAGATACCACCTGAGAAATGAAGTTGGTCAAATTATCTGATAACAGGACTTTTGGGCTACCATGCCTGGTGAAAAGTTGCTTAAAAAGAAATGACGCCATATCCTTAGAAGTGACCATGGAAACTGAGATAGCTTCAATCCATTTGGTAAAATAGTCGATAGCTAATATAATATATTGATGTCTATAAGTGGCAGTAGGGAGAGGGCCCACCACATCGATACACATAGTAGAGAAAGGTTCTGAAGTTCCCACAATTTTGTGTTGGAACATCGGATTTCCACCACATTGTTGTTGGCACATAAGACAAGACTTCAGCACATCGTGTACAAATTAAAGCATGTTATCCCAGTATCAATGATTTTTCAACCACTGTAAGTTCTTAGCGACAGCTCCATGCCCTATAGTTTGATGAGCCTCCATAATAGTATCAGTCCTCGCAGAGGGCCTAAAGAGGGCAACCATTTAGATCCTAACTTCCTGTATAATGAATCTTTTTTAACCTTAATATCTTTAGTTAATGATTGTAACTTCGATATAACATCCTTAGATTCCCGGTACCAGAGCTCAGGTCTACCAATCAGGTCATAGATGTGATCCTCCTCAGCAGAGATTAATGTTAGTATAGGCAATCAAGAAAGTCCATCAGCTTTTTGGTGTATAGCTCCAGTGTGATGTTGAATAGTAAAGTCATAATTCTGGAGCTTTAACGCCCATCTAGCTAAGTGTCCATCAGGTTCCTTCATTTGTTGCAATCACTTCAAGGAAGCGTGATCTGTGACAATAGTGAGATGTTTGCCATAGAGGCAAGGGCGGAAATGCTTGATGGTGGACAAAACTGCAAGGAATTTTCTCTTAGTAATTTTATAATTGCATTCAGCCTTAGAAAGGGTTTTACTATTATATGCGATGGGGTGATCAACCAGGTTGGTATCATGTTGAGCCAGAATGGCCCCAATAGCAATATCACAGGCATCAGTAAATAAGGTAAAAGGTTTGGAAAAATCAAGATGGGCTAAAGTTGGTGGACTAACTAAGGCTTGGCGCAAAAGATTAAAATCTTACTGCTGTGATTCTTCCCATATGAAAGTTGCCTTCCTTGTTCAATAAGTAGATTAAAGGCTCCACAATCTCAGAAAAATGGGGGATGAATTGGTGGTAATAACCAATTATCCCTAAAAACACTTTAATAGCGCAAGCTTTTAGGAACAGGCATGTCCAAAATAGCTTGTATCTTATCATATAAGGGTAAAATCCCCTTGCAATTAACTTTATGACCTAAGAATTCCATCTCAGTCTTAAAAAAGCACACTTGTACGGTTTTAGTTTAAGCGAATCAGGACACATATGACTATAAACCTCCGACAAATGAGCCAAATGCTCGTTAAAAGTGCGAGAGAAAGCAGTAACATTGTCTAAGTATACCAAAACACAAGAAAGTTTCAAATCCCCAAACAAGCCATCCATGGCTCGTTAGAAAAAAGCAGCGGCATCACAAAGCCCCTGTGGCGTATGAGCGGGATCAAATAACCCTTCACTGGAGATTAAGGCACATTTTTGATGATCTTCTGAGCCAGGTCAATTTGTCAATAACCACTCGCAAGGTCCATAGTTGAGAAGAATTGTGACCCAAACAATAGTCTCAATGAATCATCAATGCGAGTTAGAGGATAAGAATCCTTTTGGGTAACAGCATTGATTCAATGATAGTCCATAACCACTCTATGGCCCCCATCTTTTTTCAAATGTGTAGTAAAGGTGAAGCCCATGGACTCTTAGAAGGCGATAACAGCCCCGCATCAAGGAGTTGTTTCCATTCCACTGAGACCTGAACCTCCTTGACTTTAGATTTGTGATATGGTTGAGCTCGAATAGGGGGAGTATCCCCAGTTTTCACCTGATGCTGCACATCTTTCATTAGTCCAAAATCTCCATGAGCACTTCTTTGATGTTGATAATGGATTTGAAATTTCTTTTAAGTGATTTCAAATGGAGTAGTAACTGAGTGTGAGAAGTGAATGCACCCATTACAGCCAATATGGCATCATCTAAAGTAATCTAGTCACAAGTGGCAAGAGTCTGGGCCTCATGGTAGAATATTTTAGCGAAATTTTAGATAGACTTTCCTGATTTTTTTGAATACTCATAAAGGATTGCTTTTAGTTAGAAAGGGTTTGATCACTCATAAATTCCTTAATAAGGACAGTCTTCATTTGAGCCCATGTGTTGCAAACCTTCAGGTAAGGAACCATGATTTCTTGCATGAACCAGCTTAAACAAGAGGTAATATGCATACTTTATCTTGATCCATTGCCCTGTCCATTTCACGCTCATAGACAAAGAGAAATGAATGGATGCTACCTTCACCCAGCTCAAACTTATCCTTAAAAGTAGGTGAAGGTAGTGGGTTCATTACTCAAGACATGTCCACCCAATAACATGACTGGATCATCTTCGGAGGGTTTGAATTCTGGGATATGAGCTTGAGCATGAATTTGATCAACTTGTTGCCTTAAATGATTGAGGTCCTCATGTAATTTTATGAACCCATTGAGCAAGAATATCATTTGAAAGCGGTTGATTCAAGTTAGAAAGCGCAGTGAACATCTCTTCCTGCTTGTTTTCATGTACTCCACATTTAGCAGTTAAACATTCAATGGAAGTGTTTAACATTGTGAACTGGGTTACTTGCATAGTTTGCTAGCATCGCATAGATGATGAGCATTATCCACGCCATAAAATAAGTTGGTCAATGAGTAATTGGGGTCAGTTAGGAGTCCTTCCAATGATAAGAAAAATCTTTGAGTTATGGCTCAGATTTGTGTTTCTAACGCTTGTAATCTGGATACTAGTAAAATTGAAGGTTCAGAATAGGGCATTGAAATTGAGGAGCCAGGAGGTCCCGGGTGTCCTTGCGACCCATATCAACCTGCTGGTCCTGATAGGCCTTGTTGAACCATCAGACCAGGAGGACCACATTCACAAGGAGGTCCCAGGGTTACTGAAGGGGTACTAGGTGGTCTCGGCAGTCCAGGAGGACCAACAGGGTGGGTCCACCTTCTCTGATAGTACCCACCATTTAGACAAGATGTTGGACTATCCCATCAAGCTCACCAAAGCACTTCTCATGTTTGACCTGCGATTGTTCCAGGCGACTCATAATCTCATCCTCAAGGGTGGTGATACAGTGGTGAATAGGGTTGGTGACATCGCTAACTTGCTGAGATAATTCTTGGCTGATGTATCCCACAACTCCATTTTCATTTTTTACTAACTGTTTATGTATAATGTTGATTACTCATCTCTTATCAATAGTGACTTCCCAATTATTACGCTCAAAGTATGAAGCCGTTTCATAAATGAGGATAACTGAGAGTGAAATTGTTGTGTTAGAGTCAACTGACGCTGGATATCGAGATGGTGCAACCCCAAAATCTGGATTACATGGTGAATAAAGGGATGTAAATAATGCCAACGTTACTGCTCAGTTCTAGCAAAACCAACTTCTGTAGGCTGTAACACCACTCAGTTGTATAAGTTCATCATATTTTCAGCAACTTTAAATGCTCAGTCACAATTAAGATGAGCACCAGGATGAATAGCCCCCTTTATTAAGCCTTTGACCGTTTCTTCTACATTCACAGCTTGAATCTGATAGTTATTTTGGTCAGGGCCCTCAATGGCCGAGTTCATAGAAGCTTAAAATTGCAAA